>JAUZST010014616.1:0-10536 GCA_034779995.1 Parotocinclus haroldoi
TCTCTCTCTCTCTGTCTCTCTCTCTCTCTCTCTCTCTCTCTCTCTCTCTCTCTCTCTCTCTCTCTCTCTCTCTCTATAGGGCAAAACTAATGAGGAGTAGGAATCTATTTTAGACACAGGCATGTCTTCAGAGCGAAAGCTCTTGTAGTGCAGTCAGGGCATCACCCTGCTAAATATGCTAAAGCTAGCGAGAACGCAAAAAGCAATTTAGCAGCCCCTACTTTAGTCCTTCAGAGGTGAAGCTGAACAAAATTGATTCTGTGTGTCATCTTTGAAAATGTCCAATTGCTGCAGCTCTAGTTAAAGCTGCTGTTACTGATGACCCTGTGTAGATCCCAGTCCAGGTGTGGGTTTTATTAGACAGCAAGTGCACAGTCTGTTCTCATAGTGGGCTGGTTGGATGGGAAAGAAATGGAGCAGGCGTTAAGACCCGAGCTGACAAGCGCCAGATCGTAATGGCGAGCGACCAGATTGCAACATCTCTGAGACAGCAGTACATGAGAATTGTTAGCCGGGGGGAAGCGACGGCACCAGGATGCTCGATTCATGATCCATTTAATATAATGACTATAATGTTTGACCTCATGCATTTGCTGTGTGTTAACTGTGCCTACAGAGGATAGCATTAGCATGTGCATTTACAACATTTACATCATTTAGCAGGTCTTTCTCTAGGGTCCGACAGTGAAAGCTTGCCAGAGGTGGGATTTGAACAGAGTACCTTACCTAGCGTGTAGGCTACACCTGGCCATGCATGTATTGCCTTAAAGTAGTTTCATCATCTCCGCTCTTACAGATGTCCAAATCAACATCAAGCGGTGCCTAAGCGACGGCTGTGACACGCGCATCCACGGCCTGAAGACCATGGGCTACCAGGTCACTAAAAGCAAAGGGATGTCGGTGTCTGACGCCTCGGCCATCTGGTACCTCTCTCTCCTCACCACGCTGATGACGGCGTCCATGGAGACGAACCCAGCCCTAGCCAACACTGTCCTGCAGAACACACAGTGAGCCCTTCTGTTCTCTAACGCCAGAATCTGCATCGAATATCGTCACTGTGGAGCTAAAAAAATAAAGAAACAAATAAAAGCAACGGTCAGAGTTTTGGTCAGTTTCAGAATTTGGTATGTGCCTGCAGGAAAGCCTTACAGCACATGCCGCCCCTGTCATTAACACCGTCCTCTACCGAATTCTCCAAGTTCTGCTCAGCCAGCATCCTGGAGGAGGTGGACGCCTTCCTGCTCCGAATCGCTGAGTAAGCAGAAGAACCGAATCCTGATTTCATTCTTTGCAGGCTGTATTTAGTAATTAGTGATGCTTGTGTTGTTCTATGATTAGTTAATCTTAGGTTCATCACACTGCTAATTAGACAGTGTTCACCCCACAATTTTTCGTCTCCCTGCTTACTCTCATTCATCTTCTCGTTTTCTGGTTGTCTGCCTTTCTGTTTCACCTTCCGTACTTTTGACTTTCTTACTCGTCTTTCCTGCTTTCTGTACTATTTCTCTTTGTTCTCCTCTCTTTTTGGTTATTTCCTGTTCCTGTTTTTCAGGCCGTCTTTTTTTTTTTTCCCTTCATTCTTAATTTCTATTGAATGTTTCTACTTGCTATGTTTTTTTTTTCATCTCTTTCTTCATTTTCTTTTCTGGCTAAATAATTTTCACTTTCTTTTATTTTGATTTGCTTTATTTCCTGCCCTTGTAACCACCTCTTTTGACATTTTTTGTTTCCTCTTATTTTACTTGTATTTTTTTCTGTTTTTCTGTGTGCATTCTGTTTCTCCCCCTCCCCCCCCCATGTCCCTCTTTTGCTTATTTTGCTTATGTTTTATTTCTGCATTATTACTTCCTTGTGTGCTGTATTTATAATGCATACCCTCCTTTCTTTATTCTATTTTCTTTTCCTTACTTTTATTATTGTTATAATAATTATTGTTATTATCTTCAGAATTTTAAAAAGCTTTTTCTTTCCTCTTTCTATTGTAAAATTTGAGTAAAATTTTAATTTCCTTTTTCATATTCTTTCTTGCCTGACATTCATCTTCTTTACACTTTTTCACATGTATTGTGGATTGACTGTGTGTGTGTGTGTGTGTGTGTGTGTGTGTAGTTGCTGTGCGAGTGCGGATGCAGAATTGACTCTCTTAGCGTTCGCTCTGGCTCGGGGCAGTGTGGTTAAAGTCTTACAGTCTCTGACGGGACTGTCTGATAGAGTGGGCTCTCGGTACCGTGCTGCCTCACTCCTGGCATCCATGGCCTCGGTGCGACTTCGCCTGCTCTACCGCAATGGTAACACACGCCACACCTCTTAATGATCACAAACTGCACAAACTTAATCTGAATTAATCTTGTGAGCCTCCCAACACCTGATCTTGCCTACTTTCATTTTTGTCTGCATCGTTATGGTTTGCCACTTCTTGGTGGGATCATCCCTGCTTCCGCTCTTAATTCCAGACATCCTGAATTTAAAATGGCACTGTATTTCCACACAAAAGAGGTATCGACCATCACAGTCAGTAATACAACTCCTTGTGTATAATTCCCGCAATTCCCTGAGAGAAAAAAACGTTAACAGCTTGCCTCCACCAAGTGCCAGAGATGCCACCACAACTAGAAATTCTGCCGCCATTTTTTTAGTTTGCGCTTGTTTTAGTTTATTGCGCATCTAAGTTGGAGGTTCACATCTAGGGGCCATTGTGTGTATTTATGAACTTTACTCATAGTTAACTTCCAGTAGTTGATAGTTATAACTTCATATCTAAATGAATGCTTTCTGATCTTATGCTGTAGGTAAACCCTTACAGTTGCATCTACAAGCATGTGATGTGAAGAGTCGGGATGATAAATGCGGGCCGGAGAGCATGCTGAACGAATCCTCTTCAGGAGATGGTACTCGTAACTCTGCAGTTAAACCTTTAACACTTGAATGGCTAAAAAGACGTTTTTTTTTGTTTTTTTTTTCCCTCTCGCAAACCACCCAATCGAGTCAGGTTTTATTTGTCACATATACATTGGAGCAGGTACAATATACAACGAAATGAAAACCATCAACCCGTCCGAACATACAATATGACAAAGGGGGGGCGGGGGGGGGGAAAGGGGGTTGGACAGTCAGGAGAAAAATTAGAATACGGTAAACATTGGGAAAGATTGGACATTAAAAAAAAGCCCCGCCCACTTACTATCCTTCAAGAAGTACAGTATGTGAGCACGAAAAAAAAAAACAAAAAAACTGGCTCGTCTCCATAATGTGAAGCTTTTAGCGCCTATTGTTCTGATAACGGAATAGACTAATCTACAGAAATTACAACAGCGTGGTTATGATAGCAGTTATTTATTGGAACTCTCGAAGCACTTACACTGCCTTCTACAAATCGGTTGCATGTTTACCGACTTGATTCCACTCAGCAAACTTTGTTTTGACTCGTGCAACATTTGGAATTTTCACCACACTTTGCTAGTTTCTGAATCTCGCCATTTGGCTTGGTTACGTAAATAACGCTGGTTCCTGTAGACGAGTGAATTGTGAGTGCTTCTTATTTCAGGCTTCTTGACTGAGAGTGGAAAAAGGAGAGCCAGTGTCATTCTGTCCACCGAGGACCAGACCTGCTTCCGGGTTACACAGATCAGGATCAAAGTAAGTAACGCATCTACAGCTACACACTGTAGATTCCAGCTTGAGATATCTGTGTCAAAATATTCCATAATAGCTGGAGCTTAATGTCCTACAACTTGATTGATAATCAGCTGGCCAAACTGCTCACAGGCAGTCATTGGGATTTCAGTACTTAACTCTTCATTCATTATCTGTTTCTTAATCCACATGGGGTCACGGACCAGCCGGATGGAGTGGCAGTCTGTCATAGGGCACACACGCGCACACACACACACTAAGGGCCGCTTTAGAGATACTAATTAACCCAACACACGTGTGTTTAGACTGTGGGAGGAAACCGGAGTACCCAAAGTAAACCCACGCAGACACGGGGAGGACATGCAGACTCTACACAGAAATGACCCAAGGCCCCTCCACCCTGGGATTGAACCCGGGACCTTGTTTCTGTAAGGCAGCAGTGCTACCCACTTAGCCACTGTGCTGCCCGTACCCAACTCTTGATTTGCATGATTATATTGTTAGTAATTTATTCAATAGGAGCCTGGGGGGTGGCACGGTGGCACATGCGGTTAGCGCTGTTGCCCCATAGCTTCACCTGGGTAGATTTTTCATGTCTTCCCTGTGTCCGTGTGGGTTTACTCCGGGTGCTCCGGTTTCCTCACACATTCCAAAGACTTGTACAGTGGTACTTAGTAGGTCATATCATGAATTTGTCCCAGAAGGCTTGCCAAGTACAGAAAACGACAAATATCGAACAAATAGTTTCCCATAAGGAATGATGGGGTTCCCATGGGGGATCCCCCCCCCCCCCAAGGAAAATCGACGCTATATAAATATATATGTGTGTGTGTGTGTGTGTGTGTGTGTGTGTGTGTGTGTGTGTGTGTGTGTGTGTGTTGGGTAGAGCGCTCTATACTGTATCATAGCAGCAATATGGAAAGGATACTATTATAAGTAATAATAATTCAATTGATGCGTAAAAGCCTCACAACTCCAAGATCCCAGGATCAATCCCGACCATGGGCTCCACTGTGGATTTTGCATGTTCTCCTCGTGCTTGTTTGGGTTTTCTACGGGTACGTCGGTTTCTCTTAGTGTGTAAATGTGTCTTTGTTGGGTTTGCCTTGTGCCCCTTGCTTCTGGGTGGGCACCAGGTCTCCCACGACCCTGAGTCAGATAAGCGGATGATAGAACGACTGAATGAATGTGTAAAACACTTGCATTAAAACATACAGTATTTTATCATGAAGTCTTGTAGTTGTAGTTAGAAGTAATGGTTTGAAAGTGAAAAGTAAAAGCAACATTAGCGTGCCTTTCGCTTACCTCTTATAAACGAAACATTGCACAATCCGTGGAAACGTATTTGCCCTAAGAATAAAGTAAACATGATACAAAAAAAAGCAGAGGTCTTCTCTGAGGGCTGTTGTGAACCTGAAGCACTGTGTACCGAATCGTGTTCTGGCTGAAACGAGACACACGCCTCAACTCGTTCAAGTTTAAGCAAGTGCAACGAGAACCAAGACATTTTTCTAGTCCAAATGATTTGAGAACCGAATTCGACCGGTTCCAAGATGGTCGAGAAGCGAGCAGAAACTGTATTAGGTTAATTGGTCACTATATTGGCCCAGTGCGAGTGTGTCTGACTAATATCGATGTAACCTTGTCCCTGTCACGAAAGCCATTGATACTGAAGCGACTTGAAAGAAAACAAACAAACAGGCAGTAAAGCATCAAAATACAGTGTTATAGAAAGCTGGGGCGGCATGGTTCGAGAGACTCCGCCCGTTTGGTGTTTCCATGTCCTCGAAGATAACTTAGGATAAGTTAGGATAACTGGTCACTCGAAATTGGTGCAGTGTGAGCGTTTGAGACTAGTATTGCTATAACCGTGCTCCGGTCACGAACAGACGTCGATACTGGTGCGATGTGAAATAAAGAAAGAAACAAACCAGTGTAGAACAGCAGGGCTTTTGCATTCGTAAAAAGAAAACTGTACTGAATGTTATCGCCCTCAGGTGCGTAAAGGAGCGGTCGGAGCCAAATGCGGCTTGGTGTTTACTTATAACGACTCGGAGCCGTTTGATGCTGACAGACACTCTCAGAAGTTCAGAAAGTATGACTTTTGGAATTACAACGACTACAGTGAGTTCATCCAGCACAAGTAAGTGACTGCAAAGGTTGTGACTACAGGCATGTGCCGATTAACGTCATGCCCCATACGTAAGGTTATTGTCCTTATTATGGTTATTAACCTACGTAAGCACGGTAGCTTGGTGGGAAGCACCGCTGCCTCACAGCAAGAAGGTCCCTGGATTCCTCCCGCAGTCCAAAGAACAGCCTGTTAGGTTAATTGATTACTCTGAATTGGCCCTGACTCTGTGTATCTGTGTATACGCCGCTCAAAAAAAAGAAAGGGAACACTTAAACAACACAATGAATCAAGCTGTCCAGTTAAGAAGCAACACTGATTGTGAATCGATTTCACCTGCTGTCCTGCAAATGGAACAGACAAGAGGTAGAAACGACAGGCAGTTAGCAAGACAAGCCCTATGAAGGAGGGGTTCTGCAGGTGGTGGCCACATACCATTTCTCTGTTCTCATCCTTCTTGACGGATGTTTTGGTCACTTTTGCATTTTGTCAGTGCTCTCACCCCTAGAGGTACCATGAGGCTGTGTCTACAGAACCAACAGGAGTGGCTCAGGTAGTGCAGCTCATCCAGGATGGCACGTCAATGCGAGCTGTGGCAAGAAGGTTTGCTGTGTCTGTTAGCACAGCGTCCAGAGCATGGAGGAGATTCCAGTACACCAGGAGACATGGAGGGGGGCCGTAGGAGGGCAACAGAATGAGGATCGCTGCCTGCTCCTTTGTGCAGGAAGGAACAGGAGGAGCAGTGCCAGAGCCCTGCAACATGACCTCCAGCAGGCCACGAATATCCATGGGCGATTGGCCATTGGAGCCCTGCGGATTAGAGCAGGTCCACGATGAGCACGTGTGACAGACGTGACCCAATGTGGAGACGCCGTGGAGAACGTTCTGCTGCCTGCAACATCCTCCAGTTTCTTTTTGTCCTGCCTTTCTGAAACGAAGTCCTTCAAGAAGAGACTTGCCAACTTTGATGGAAGACTTGGCTGGTCCCTGACCTTCAGGCCATCAGACACGTTAAAAGTCGGAATTGGCATGGCAAATTTGAGCCAGGGCTCGTTGTTTGACGTCGGTGCCAACGTCAGCTTTCAAACATACTAACGTAGTAATACAAATGTTTTTGGATGGAAGTTTTGTTTGTCCACAACCTTTGCTTGTATCATGTAGAAGGAACATGAGATTGAAGCCATGGAGTTTTGATGCTTGCAGGTAATTGCGGCGTTTAATGTAACTGTAAGACTGCGATAGCCTAGCGGTTAGGGTTAGGTACTGGACCTAATGGTCCAGGGTTCAAATCCCACCTCTGCCAAGCTGCTAAAGTTGGGTCCTTAAGGAAGGCCCTTAACCCTTGTGTATTTTCATTGCTTGAATTGTACGATTTTAAGTCATAAATGCTGTAAATGTAAATGATTCAATGGACAGTACATGAGCGTGTAGCTATAACCTTCAGCATAACCTCATTCGGTGACCTAATGCTTTAATGCGTCGTCGTCGTCCCCTTTCTTTACAGGCATTCCACTAAGGGAGTTGCAGACCTGACTGAAGAGGATCCTGCTGGCTGGTTTGAGCTGGAGGACGACTGGAACGATGTGGAGATCAAGCTTCAGCAGTGCCGTGTATCAAACGTAAGGAATCACCATTTCCGTATCGATTATTTATTTATTACAAATGGGAAGCGACAGTACTAGTAGCTGGTTGTATAAAACACCTTTAGTTTTCCCTTAATATTGCCCTGAACTTGAAGTGTGATGAAGAAACAATGCCTTAAGGGGAATCTGAAGGCGAATGGTCATAAATTTAGGATCAGGGTTCCCTGACTTATCCAATGTCCTTTAAGTAAAACTATTTATTGTCAGTAAGTACAATTTTACTGTTAAGTCCCTTAGAATTATTTAAGGGATGCAAAACCTTTAAAAAACCTTTTGAAGGATGAGCGTGTATCTAGTATAGTTTCCCCCCCCCCTGTAGTTTTTGCAGTTTGAATTTGTTCTTTACAGTTGCCTTACTTTTGCCAGAGGTAATCCAGTTTCCCTCTTCAGCCCAGCTCAGAGACTCGTCTTATTTTATGCTTTATTTTCCTTTTTGGATTAGAAAGCCATTAAGGCAGCGCTCAAACAGCAGTGTAAATCCAACTTTTTCCACAGACGAGTCATGTCACGGGAACAGTGGACCCTCAGCCTATGCAGTAAAATCCCTTCTCCCTTAGTTAACCGAATCGCAGTAAAAAGGGAAAATCCTCCCTTAATGTTTGTACTTGAGGGAAACCAAAAGGCACCTTAATGCAACCGGGCTTTTTCTCATGGATTTCTAACTATATAAACTAGCAGTATAAAGGAGTTTAATCAGTTATAAAGGTGGGATAAGGAATAATTGCGTACCAGTTTTGGTGGTATTCTCAAATAAAAAAAAATAAATAAATAAATCAAGCAGTTTCAGTGCCACGAGTCGTTGAATCAAAACTGCCCTGTGGACGGTTTAGTACACAATCTTCCTTTGCTTTTTTGGGCTGAATCTGACCACCAGGCTCTCTCAGTCGAACCTTTTTTTTTTTTTTTTAACTACTAAATAACAAATACTGTCCACATTGCCATGTCCACCAAATTACTCAGGGTTTTTAGACTAACAGCAGTTCTTCAAAATCAGACCCTTCACCGTACATGACTTCGTTCTTTACTTAACCAACCATCTCTATCCTTCATTTGTCCCTTTGCTCAGTTTCTGATGGTGAAGTTCCTCTGCACGAGGCAGGACTCGGCCGAGCGGCTTGGCGTTCAGCAGCTTTCCTTCAGCGGCTACCTGTGTCCGGATCCCGAGAGACTACAGGAGAAGGAACTGACCTCTCAGTCACAGACACTCAACTCTGGCCTGGTCACGGGGCTGGCACTCATCACAAAGACCCTGTACTTCATCCAGCAGCTCACTGGGGACATAGTGACACAAACACAGGTGTGCTATCACAAACAGCCAGCAGGTTTGTAGACTCTACAGTTGAGATGTCGAGGCTGAGGATTTAATGAACGGCAAGTCTCGATACAGTCTGGCAGCAGGGCTAATGTTTGTCATAGTTGGGAAGTGAGCAATGAGCGGTTAAGGTACTGGACTACTGTCTAAAGAGTAGGGGTGTAATGATGCAACGATGGCGCCGTGGAGCTGAACGATGTCATACGCGTTCCGTTTATTACGCCGTGTGAAGCACTCGCACGTTTTAAACACCAGAGGGTGCAATCATACATGCGTTTTCTGTTCCTCAACTGGAAGCAAGTTAAGGTAAAGATGAATTTCAGATCTGGGATGTTTGAGCTTGTTTGTTTACTTTTGCATAGTTATTTAAATAAGGTGAAACGGTTACAAAAGCACACTTTGACGTAGGAGCATTACTCAAAGAACCTAATTTCTTTCACTCGCACGGGACTAGTTTACTCCTGTATAGTAGAATATACAAGAAGATGCACATCATTTTTAATTGTTATTCCTCAGAAATGGAAAAAGGAAGGTTTTCATTCCTTTTATACGGAAGATCTGGTGAAGCTACAGTAGAACATTTTGTTTGCGATTTTTCTAGTCATTTCTAAAAATTGTAAGACAATCATATCGCGATCTCAGTTTGTGGCTCGGGAGTGTGCTTGCGCGCGCGTGTGTAAATGTGTGTGTGGTGTGACGTAGGTGCGCGTCCCGTTTCAGGACATGCTGCTGCAGAAGCAGAAGGCCCTGCTAGATTTCAGTGGGCTGAAGCTCACACTCTTCTGGGACTTCTATAGAAAACTCAGCACTATGTGAGTAGACACACTTGGTACTACACAATGCTCACAATACATTGTGGCCATAGTAAATAAAACCCATAATCTGCAGATTTTTTTAAATTGTAAAACTATTAATACCAGGCTTGGTATATCCTTCCAGCTTCACATAATATGGATTATTATTATTATTTTTTTATTTTTTTTTTATTTGTCCTGCCTCCTCGTATAGTTTACCCTTCTTGTGTTTTCTTTTGTACAATAATTTTTATTTGGAAAGAGACTGTTGCATCGTACAAAGTATATTTGGTTAGCCATGCGTTTCCTTTTTCCAATACGACCCAGTAAACCCGCCCGACCCGCTGCCACAATGGTCCATTTGACCAGACTTTACGAGCATTTATCAAAAGAAAAATTCATTAGTAACACACAAAAAATAGAATTAACAACGAGAACCAGAGGTACCATTTGAATGTAGGGACATTTCATTTCAGTCAGCTGGCTTAAAACCCCAGACCTTTTATTTTTGGGCTTCTGTTCTTACACAATGCGACTCTGCTGCTGTTCTGACCTGGCTGAATTATTTCTCTGTGAGTTTAGAGACAGAGAGGAAGCGATCAAGGCTCGTGTCATCCTGCTTCAGGTCCTTCAGAACTGTTTCCCAGCTCTTCCTGCCTTACCAGAGTCCCAGACTGCACCGGAAAACGCATCACCATCGTTATCATCGCCACATTCGTCATCCTCAGGCGCAGCCTCAGTGAGCACAGAGGTGGATCCAGCTGAGGCTATAAATGAGATGTACAGCCATCTGTGTCATGGTACGAACTCGAGCGCTGCATTATTTCGGATTTCGCTCGAACCTCAACTTAAGGAGCACAGAAATTTCACAGTTTACACACACTACACCCCTGCTCCCAAATGTACACACTACACCCCTGCTCCCAAATGTACACACTACACCCCTGCCCCCAAATTTACACACACTACACCCCTGCTCCCAAATTTACACACACTACACCCCTGCTCCCAAATTTACACACA
>JAUZST010014617.1:0-10536 GCA_034779995.1 Parotocinclus haroldoi
GACTCTCTTGAGATATTGTGTGTGTGTGTGTGTGTGTGTGTGTGTGTGTGTGTGTGTGTGTGTGTGTGTGTGTGCTTGTTCCTGTTAGGAATCCAGTCAGGACCTTTTGATTTTGCACTAGTTTACCTTGCCACATTTTCTGGGTTTTTCTACATTAGCATCTATCACCCACAGTTCATCACTCAGTTCTTCCTTACTTTGTGGCTTCAGCTGATTATCTTCCAAACAGACTAGTCAAAAAGGCATAATATTACTCACTGAAATACAATTTCTTGGTCCACTGTCGTTCAGCACAAAGAGCTGTCCAGCAGTGCTATATGACATACTTTTTCCGTCATGCCCCCTTTTGTAAATAATAATAATAATCTGTTAAAGACCAACCCCCAAACCCCGCTTTGACACACACATTATAAATTGTACAACACGGCACCTTCTTATTGAATACAACAGAATGAAACAGTTGGCAACCGTAAAGTTCACTACTCCAAACCAAACATCTACTGACCCAAACAAATCCTGATATTTTCATATTTTATTCACTTGTAAATAAGCACACTTAATACATTTAATACATTTACTTCTGGTTATTTAATCTTAAATTACAATTACATTCTCACAATGTATTTTCATTTATTTTCTTTCTGCTGTAAGAATCCCCTAAACTTTGAGCACCACAATGGTAACCTAATGATTGAGACAGTGTGGGCATTATATTCTCCTGAGTGGTATCACATGCTTATAATGAGGGTAGCACCCTGAAGCTGCATGTGTGGAATAAAAATTGTGTTTAATAAAACGTTCTGCACCAGTGGCCATGTGGTGAGGTGTGACATTGAAATCGCTGTGTTACAAAAGCAAATGCATCTGGAGAGTTTCAAGGAAATACACCCTACATAATGTTGCACTCATGAGAAGGCTAGAAGTTTTAGCTCCAAACTAGATCGCAAGTCATCCTCACATAATGTGGGGCTGTGCCATAAATTACAAATTTAAGAATTGATAAACTACATTATGTTAGATCATTATGGATGCAGATATGTGCTAGTTAGCACAATTACATTTGCAGTATTTTTCACACGCCCTTATACAGAGCGACATCCAAATGTTCTGTGTGTTCTTCCTAGTAGATCAAACCACAAATAAGCAATAAACAGTGGCCTTAGAACGCAATTCAACCAGAACCTGCTAGTATCTGATGTAGGTCAAATCAACAAACACTCAAGCAAATGTTGTTTTTTTTTATAGTAATAAAAGTTCAATGAATCACATTTCATAACAACTAATAAATAAATAGATTTAAAGTGTGTTGTTTGTTGTGGTGGGATGTTGGCTTCCTCAGCTTGACTTAAAGATGTGAGGTTCCACATGCTTGGCTAACGGGGATAAGGCTTTAGTGATGCAATGCTATAGAAGTCCATTTTTTTGGACATTAATAGTGTAAGAGCTTATTTCTATGTGTGGTAACTGCTACTGGTCTCATTTCTGGTGTCACTTATTCTACTAGTGAGCTAAAATAGCTCAACTCTCGTGAACAATACGACATTTAAAGTGTTCAATAACGTATCCAAGGTTTCAGTTTCAACCCTCACGGTTCTCTGACTGAATCATTCACAGGAATGTTGTATTAACCACATCTCTCTGTCCACTTCAAAAAACGATTACACTAACTTAGCTTTCCCGAACTGCAGCTCCATAACTAATAAAGGTTTGCTGATTAATGACATAATCACCCAAAATAACTTGGCCTTTCTCCCGCATACTAAAACCTGGCAACAGCAAGAAGACAGTCTTCATCTCACCATGATGTGTTTCTGGCTATACGCACTTGTGTAAATTTTAAGGTGGTGGTCTGGCTACTGTCCATAGCTGCACTCTTAAAATCAATTCTCTTGACTTTTTTGCTTTTCCTCTTTAGTTATGTGGCTTTAAAGGTCTCATGCTCCACCCCTTTTTGACTGTTGCTGATATTTCATCCCTAAAACTGTCTGCCTATTTCCTGTCTGTGCTTCATGAACTTCTCACACTTGCCTTATCCTTTTGTCCTTTCACTTTGGGACTGTTTAAATATTACTTCCCACACTGATTTTCCCACCCAGTCACAAAGTCATACACAGTTGGATTTGCTATGTTCCCAGGTTCTAAATGATATCTCTATATCTGGTTCACCTGTTGGATCCTCAGGTCTCAAATTCACAGGTTTTGATAAACCCAATATCACAATAAACACAATATCGCCTTCCATAATATTAAGTTTGTTCATTCTCACCTATTTCCTCCTCTTTAGACTTATCTTGCTGGCTTCAATGAGCTTCCCTACCATGATACCATTATTTCTGAGTATAATATCATTATCTCCAGTATCCTTAATGAAAATACCTTAATGCAACTTGCTGTTGAAAAATAATAGCAGCTAGCAATAATGGTACTGTTGGTACTGTTCATTCTTCTACTTTCTCTCGTCTCCTGCTGCTTTTTGACACAATAAATTGAGAAGTATTTCTCTCCCAATTCTCAGTGATTGGCATCTTAGGAACAGCCTTCTCATGCATTTGTTCATACATCATAAAAAGCAGCTTGTCCCATTCTTTTCACTATTTACGTGTTACATCTAGGTCAAACTGTCTGATGAAAAAAATCTTAGTTTCTGCTGACAGTCTGTAGATATACAGTAGGTAAAAACATCCACCCCAGTCTCTAGCATGTCTATGAACTAAAACTTTGGATGGATAACGCTTAAAAACATGTAATACAGATCAAACTGATGTATTGTTACCTCACCACTAAAAATTCTAACACTGCTAATGACACTGATACTGTTTCAAAAGCATCCTCACTCTCCTTCGAGATTCACAACAAGCCACAAGCCAACATTGATTTCTTTGAATCTTTGTAACATGCACAGTTCCAGCCATTACTCACTACCAGCGATGCTAAAAGTTTTATTCAGGCTTTCATGCTTTGCATAAGCTAAACTAGTTACTGATTACATCTCATATTAAGTATAAAATATTGCCCAACACTTTTACAGCCATTCATGGTGTGACCTGGCATGTCTCAGGGAGCTCCTTCATCCTTAAATCCACCCTCGCACCCTCAGGTCCTCAGACAGCAGGCAACATACTGTCCCCTATTCTAGACTCTCTTCAAAGGGTGGCAGTTCTTTCTTAGCTGTAGCCCACAAGCTATAGGATTCCTCGTTCCATATCCTTAGTGATAGTTTGTCTGTTTCCTCTTTCATGCCTCCACTCAAGGTGTTTCTTTTCAAACAATATTTCTGTCCTTATAGCCTGTTTTTTTACTTAATTATTATTATACACTATTCTGCTTTTATAAACTAACCGTACCATTGTGAAAGAGATTCTAATCTCGCTGTTTGAGAGTGCTGGCAATCACTATTACTCAGTGAAATAAGTTTGTTTCCATATATTGTACAGAATATATTGTTGGTCCATTTCTATTCTTGGTATCCATTATTGGAAGAATAATATATATTATTTTCTGATCTGTTTGTGAGCTCAGCTTCAACACACCTGATGTTTTCACAGCACTTTAAAACCGGCCTTGAATTTTATAATAATGTTTAAATAAGGATGCAAGTGATAGCTGCAACAAGACTCCTATATATTAATAAATTGCCTTAACTCTTTCTCTTAACAGACAAACAGTGGTGGCCGAAGATTTCCAGCAGGGATGAGAATGGTCTAATGATCTTTCTTACTGTTCTTGCTATTATGTTGAACTATTTCTGTTCAGAAGTTTATCAGTTTCCGAAGAATGTAAGAACACATTGGTGCAATGGTGGTGATTATTGAAAGGGATAGGCTGGCCTGCTTGAGGGAATGGAACTGCTGTAGGGCTTTTTTCACAATAGCCATGGTGTTAGTGCTTGGGAACAAATCAGCCGAGTGGACTCCTAAGAACTTGATTCTGCTGACTATGGAAAAATGATAAGTCGAGAAGAGAGAAACAGTGTTTGTACAGTGTACAGTACAGTAAAGACTTTTACTGTGGCAAAACCTAAGCTGTGGACAGGTGATATGAAAATACAGTGAGGACTGTCAAATGGAGAGAGCAAAGAGTGAACAGAAGAGGTCCATTTTAAAAGTTTGGGATCATTTTAAGTCCACAGAATGGACCCGACACAAAATAATGTAAATGTTTAGCGCGCTAGAGAAGCTTACAAGGTCAGTTATGACTATATCTAGGCTTATTAGTAGTTATAAAGAATATAAAACAGTGTGACGTTATGAAGTCCCTGTAATAGTTACCATTGATTTGCATTAACATTATCATCATAGGCACATGCAGACATACACACACTTACTCCACTCACAGTTAGGCATAAAATAAACCAGAAAGCAAAACATCAAGTGCAGTAAAGAAACAACTTTAAATGTCTAAATGGCCCGATTTAGTACAGCAAGTATATTTTTTCAGTTTAGTTCAGTTTAGTTTAGTTATTTAAACAGTTTGGTTGCAGTATGTGCAGAACAACACCAAATAAATAAATGTAATGTAATAAATAAATGTACAGTAGCCAGACTTTTGAACTTGTTGTTTGATAATTAAACCCGCAGCATCTCACAAAAGTGAGTACACCCCTCACATATTTCTAACTATTATACTATATCTTTGCTTTCATGGGACAACACTGAAGATTATGGCACTTATAATGTAAAGTAATCAGTCTCAGCACACACTCATTACTGTCTAAACTGCTGGCAACAAAACTGAGTCCACTCCTAAGTACAAACTGTGTGAAACTGTGGGAGCAGGTGTGTTAAATGTGGTCTTATCACTCTCACGCTCTTGCATACTGGACACTCGAAGTAAACCTGTTTAACAGGACAGCTTCCACTCAGAACAGGCCTCCGCATGGACGAACAAAGAAGTTGAGTGCACGCACTCAGCATCATTCAGCAACACTCGGATGCAGAGGTTATAGGGGTCAGTCTGTCAGTGCTCCACACACTGTATCAAATTGGTCTGCAGGGCTGTCGTCCCAGAAGGAAGCCTCTGAAGATAAAGAAATCCTGCAAATAGTTTGCTGGAGACAAGCAGACTATGGACAACAATTGCTGGGGTCATGTCCTGTGATCTGATGAGACCAAGATAAACTTGGTTCAGATGGTGTTAAGTGTGTGTGGCGGCAACCTAGTGAGGAGTACAAAGACCAGTGCGTCTTGCCTACAGTCAAGCATGGTGGTGGGAATGTCATGGTTAGGGGCCGCATGAGTGCTGCTGACTGTAGGGAGCTGCAGTTCATCAAGGGAACCCTGAAGGTCAACATGTACTGTGACATACTGAAGCAGAGCACGATCCCCTCCCTTCAGAAACTGAGCCATATGGAAACATTCCAACATAATAACAGCCCCACACACACATTTACAGCTTTTTGCCCTTACAATTCATAAAGTCTTACAATCCAAGCAATTGTGGCAGAGGTGGGATTTGAACCCTGAACCTTCTGGTCCATAGTCCAGTACCTTAACCACTAGGCTACCACAGTCCATACCACAGTCCATACCACAGTCCATACCACAGTCCATACCACAGTCTATACCACAGTCTATACCTCCAAGATGATCTTGATCAATAAACTGAGGGTAAAGGTCAAGCCGTGATGTTATTTTGGAGGAGCGAAAGAGGATTCTAGTGGCAACTCTAGTGAGAGTTAAGGCAGTGCTGGGAAATAATGGTGGCCACACAAAATATTGACACTTTAGGCACAGTTTGGCCATTATCACTTAGGGCTATACTCACTTTTGTTGCCAGAGGTTTAGACATTAATGGCTGTGTGTTGTTATTTACACAGTAAACTTACACTGTTACACAAGCCGTAAACTGACTGCTTTAAACTGAATCAAAGCATCATATCTTCAGTGTTGTCCCTTGAAAAGATAGAATAAAATAGTTACAAAAACGTTAGGGGCGTACTCACTTTTGTGAGATACTGTGGCGATAATTATCAATAATTATTTCACTGTTTAAGTATTATAAATGAGGAATGTTTTTATTTGAAGCGACATGTATTATTTGGTCTTTTACTCATTTATAATATATTTTCACCTTTAAAACAGCAAAGCCTTTAACTGATTACTCGATTACTGATTTATAGAAATCGGTAGAATACTTACGAAAATTACAAAAATGATCGATAGCTTCAGCCCTACTCCTGACCCTCTACAGCCATGCCATCTGTGAGCACGGGGTGATGCTTTGTGCACAACTTTCTGAAGTCGATGACAATTGCCTTGGTCAGCCAGGGTATCTGGTCGGCACGTGTCTTTGTGAATGTTGGTGTCTTTACACAGTAAGTTGCAGTCAATGCTGTTATCACATGTGGCAGCCTTTTTGAACATGCCCCACTGTGAGAATCCTGAATAATAATGTAGCGTGAGATTGGCACACTGACTTTGCTATGAACTGATTTTATGCATACTGGCATTAGCATAGCAGTCAGGTGGTCAGAATTGCCTATGTGAGAATGATGTGCTGCTTTTTATGAATTCTCTGCAGTTCTGTAAATTATGTCCAGTGGTAACAGCTACCTTGTTGCAAGTTTTAGATGCTAGTAGTCATTTGGTAAGAAAGTATTGAGGCTTTCATACTTAAACCAACTAACAATGATGCGTCAGGGTGGGCCATCTGTTGTCTGCTGATTATATTGTAGAGTTCATTCGTAGCCCCTTTCACGTCAATGCTCTTGGTACATAGGCTACTATTATAATGATTGCTGTAAAATAGAAGGGTCTGCATTTCATGGTCATGACCTCAACATGCGGTGAGCCGACCTAGGAAACTATATTTTAAAAGTATTTTGCTCCTCGGTTTGCTTACATACACAGCAAGGTTGCCTCCCCATAACTTAACATATAGATACGTTTTCACCTTGCTATCAAGCCACACAACTTCCAAAAAGCAAGAGCCTGGTTTCCTTGGGGCATGTCAGGCATAGCAGATCAGTTCACTCAGCTATGCTTATAATATTTTAGAATAAAAGTCATGGAGGAATTGCTGGTCAAAGACCTACTTCCCATTAATTCCACATGAACACAAAGATGTAGATGTAGACACAGTCAAGTAGTAGGGATCTCAGTGTGTGCATTTAGAACTTAATAACACTATTATAGTTGGAATTCTGCACTTATACACGTATACAGCATAGTCCCGACTAGAAATCCGAATAAGAAATCTGATCAAGAGAGCTAGATTTTACTCCAGTAATCAAATTACTCAGTTTCCCCATGGTTGCCTCTTTTAAATTTTGACGTTCATATTCTGTGAGATTATTGGCTGGGAGCAAAATAGAAATCTAATTATTGCCTGAGCCATGTAAACCGAGAGCTTCCCTATTATTAGAGTCCTCAATTGCATGTATTCTGATTGAGTGTATAATGTGATTTTCTGCAGTTTTCAGATTATTAAGTGCATGTATACACACATTGTTTTTTTTTGGTACTAGGAGAGGCTAAGTGTGTGTTGCAGCGCCATTTGAGTGTCAATAGAAAGGCAAAAAACACATGTTTACAAAAACTGCGTTCATGCATTTGTGTGTGTGTGTGTGTGTATGAGAGAGCAAGATAGAGAAAGACAGAGAATGTGTGTGTATGAGTGTGTGTATGTATGATTAGGTTCAAGACCTCAATTGCATTGCATGGGCAAGGCTAAACCCAAGAAGCAAGGGTTGACCTTTACACGTAATCTCTCTCTCTCTCTCACTCACACACACACTCACACACACACACACACACACACACACACACACACACACACGCACACACACACACAGTTTATCAATTCTCTCACTGTGGGGACTTTCGAGTTACATAATCTTAATACGCCCGAACCTGTTTCTACATTCAGTAGCCTACAGCAAGTTTCTCTTATGACCAGCAAAATGTCACCAGGTAAGATCCTTCTATCCTTTTTAGAAGATTTTGTCCTCACAATGATATATAAACCCACCCACACACATACACTGCCGCTTCAAAATGGTTTCACCCACTCCAAACATATCTATTACAAAATTACACAGGAAATACAAACATCCTCCTGAATATTTAAGCATTTAAATATTAAATAATTTACCCGTTTATTTTAGAGACTATGTAAGGAAGCCCACATGGACATAGACAGACCATATACCACACAGACAGCAGTAACAATACCTGCCGTTCCCCTGTTGGTTCAGTTTCCTTCCACCTTCTACCTCCTACCATTAGTAGGTGGACCAGCTACTCTAAATAATTCCTAGGTGTGAGTGACTGTGAGTATAAAGCTCTGAGTTGCCATAACCCCTGTCGAAACCTTTATAGTCTACACTCTAGAACCATGACCAATCGGAATAAAGTGCTTATGGAAATTACATAAAGCAATCAATTCCAACCTGAAGTTAAACTAGAGGTATGCATGGGTTGATAAAATTGAAAAGATAGCAGACAACTGGAATCTGTTTAAGGAATATATTAGAGTTAATTAACTGGATTTGTCACAACTAATGTGAATAAAGGATGCAAATCTGCGCAAATGATATGTAAATGCATGAGAATTACCATTAAAAAACTATCGTGGATTTCTACTACGTAGATAACTTTCCACTGCATTTTTCATTTACAGAAATTTCTAATAATCATAGAAAATACAGTAATATACTGTTTCAACCCTGTGTAATACTAAAGTGTATAGTATGATGGACCCGAGACCTTGTTTGATGGAAGCCAAAAATCCATTGATGCACAGTTATAAACAACATTTAAGATCAACCAGATGAAACAGAGACTCAGCAAGTGAATGTGATCCATCTTGTATAGTTACATGTGAGACAGAATACACGGGTAGTGGGGGACAAACAGCACACTTTCTTACTTACCAGGCACATACACTTATAAATGCCATATGCAGCTTGGTACAAATAAGTAGTGGAAAGTCATATGCTCAAATGTTTACACCCCAGTAACATGCACAAAGTCTCATACAAATCAACCGGAATGGAATAGATGGAACAGACCTCCGCTCTTAAACTCCAACTCCCATATCTGCTCGTGGATGTGCAACATTTATTAGCTGTTGAGAGGACCAGCTATTTACAGCCACTACATCTGGAGTTAAAATCACAATATCACAATGCAATACTTCAATGGTGACAGCAAACGGACCTTAAAAGGCAGTGCTCACAGTGCATACACCCATTAACAAATCAAGAGCAGCATGTAATATGTTGTATACAAGTGTGTTTTTCTTCTCCAAACTCCCCAAATGTCCATGCCAAGCTCATTAATATTATACAATATTCAGTCCATCCATTAGTATTAGTATTAGTGAGAAGTGAGGCAAAATGCAGAGAAAACGTTTTGTGCATAATTGCCAATGGTGAACTAAATATAGAATATAGCTCCAAAGGAGAAGTTACCAAAACTTTTTTCGACCATGTGGGTTTCCCCAACTAGGGTCCCCAACTATATGGCCCTAAAATAATATCACAAAATCTTAAGGTACTTTTGTGATAACGGTATATTTGGTGATATATTTCAACAAAATAAAATTGCAACAAAATAGATTTTATACTTTAAAATACCTGACCTAAATTTTGACTTTCCTTGTATTCAGCTACGTGCTCCTGCTTGAAGTGGTGAAACAGATTAGATTTGTTGTTTACAGACCTTTTGCATGGCTTATATATCACTGTAATTTGGTGTAAATCTGATATTTTGTACCAAAACCACCTCCACACTAACGAAGTCGCTCCCCTTTTTGGGACAAACTCCACCACCACAGAACCCACTTTCCCCCATATCTGTTGCTTTGCCTTTGACTCTGTGTAAATCCATTACGTTACTACATAAAGTCGTGAGAATATCACAATATGGATGTTTTATATCATCAAAAAAATTAATTAGTAATAAACGAACTATTATCATGAACGATACGATATGGCACATCGCCTCATTTTTTTCCTCCAGTTCTTCTAATTGGCCGATTGAACCCTAATGTAAAGAATGTGATGAACAGTGGTGTCCATAATGTCCACAGAGAAACACCCACATTAACATTGACTTCAAAGCTACTAAATTAATGATACTTTTATCTATATAAAATATAAACCTGATTCCAAAAATTACAAACTGTAAATAAAAACGGAATGCAATGAAGTGGAAGTTTCAAAATTCCATATTTTATTCAGAATATAACATAGATGACATATCAAATGTTTAAAATAAGAAGATGTATCATTTAAAGAGAAACATTCGGTGAATTTAAATTTCGTGACAACAACACAGCTCAAAAAAGTTGGGACAAGGCCATGTTTACCACTGTGAGACTGAATCCCCTTTTCTCTTTACAACAGTCTATAAACGTCTGGGGACGGAGAGATAGGAATGTTAACCCATTCTTGTCTAATGTAGGATTCTAGTTGCTTAACTGACTTATGTCTTTTTTGTCGTATCTTCTGTTTTACGATACGCCAAATGTTTACTATGGGTAAAAGATCTGGACTGCAGGCTGGCCAGTTCAGTACCTGGACCCTTCTTCTAC
>JAUZST010014618.1:0-10536 GCA_034779995.1 Parotocinclus haroldoi
GTACCAGAACTTCTTAATATAAGAACTGGAACTGGTACCAGAACTTCTTAGTGTGGGACTGGAACTGGTACCAGAACTTCTTATTACAAGCACTGGAACTGGTACCAGAACTTCTCAGTATAAGCACTGGAACTAGTACCAGAACCTCTTAATATAAGGACTGGAACTGGTACCAAAACCTCTTAGTATAAGAACTGGAACTGGTACTAGAACTTCTTAGTATAAGAACTGGAACTAGTACCAGAACTTCTTAGTGTGGAACTGGAACTGGTACCAGAACTTCTTAATATAAGAACTGGAACTGGTACCAGAACTTCTTAGTGTGGGACTGGAACTGGTACCAGAACCTCTCAGTATAAGAACTGGAACTGGTACCAGAACTTCTTAGTATAAACACTGGAACTGGTACCAGAACCTCTTAATGTGGGAACAGGAACTGGTACCAGAACTAAGAAGCATTTATGCTGCAATGTGTTTTCTAAGAAAAGTTTACTTCCTCTCTGTCTCTTTTTGTCTCTTTTTTGTCTCTTTGTCTCTGCTGGGCTTCTCAGGTCTGATCTGGTCTGATAGATCCTCGGACCCCAGCTGCTCCCTCAGAATCTTCCCATCCATCCAGAGAAGCTTCAGCACTCTGACAAACCTGGACAGATGTTCTGAATGCCTCCTGCTCAGGGTCACATCCTGCTGTAAGCCTCAGCCACAGATGGTCCATATTTCACTCCTGGCCATCTTCTGCTCTCTGAGCTGTGGTTTTTCTCCTGAGTCGAGCTCCTCACAGACTGGAGAACCAGGGATATGTTCCTCAGAGAACGATTGTTCACAGGATTATTAATTAATAATAATATACAAAGTTTATTTATTTAAGTATATACTTTTATTTTCATTGTTTGACATTGAACCATATTTAGGTGATTTATTTTTGCATTTTAGCATTTTGTTTATTTTAAATGCATGTCAGATTATTTTTCTTCTTCTGTTTTTCCCGCTGCCTTTCCTTTTTTTTTTTTTTTTTTTCCAATTCCGTTAAATCCACTCTCACATTTTTCTTTCCGCTTTGAAACACACGTTCTGAAAACACATCTCATCGTCAAATCTACTCGTTTAAAAAAAAAAAGAACGTCACGTACATTTACGGGGGGGCGTAAAAGTGCTTCCCCTCTAGTGCTGTGCTATAAAAAGGCTCTCAGAGGCTACTTTTTGGTAGTGTACCTCTTGGTGAGTGATAGCTACGATGGCCTCGGGGAGCATCTTGACTTTGACGGGGGGAAACCACTGAGGGGGGGTCCTGACTGAGACGCAGGACGGGTTGTTCTGACCTAGCTAGGGGTTTTATGGGGGCACCTACAGCCTACAGGGTCTCGGACGGCTAGAGAGGATGCACACCGTTTGATCTCCTATTTGCCATCCAGACCCAGGGGGCACCTTCACTACACCCCACCCCTGTCTCGGGCCGGACCCATTTAGGAGGTTACAGAGGGAAATTTGTTGTCCCGGCACCCTCTGTGAGTGCAGCAGGGGCGTCGAGAGCCAGAAACCCGGGCGGGGCTGTTACGGAAAGGAACCAGGTGAATCCAGGTTCCTGTTTGGGATCCGAGGACGTTCGAGTTCGCCTCCTCACATCATCGTGCTCAGGGGTGATGTTGTTTTTTTTTTTACAGCTATAAACACCAGATAAAGACACTCGAACCACCTTCCTGACCTTCACTAAGGGCGCCCATGGTTCTGCCCGGCATCTTTTCAAATTTTCCATTTTTCAAGATTCAATAAGTGCTGGTAAGAGCTCGAAGCTGAGGTCATATCCCGAGTCAGCTTAGTCACGGCTTTTCTTCTTAATGAATTCTCATGAAATGCTCTTCAGACTCGCTCGGAACGTTCTCCGCTCTGCCTCTTGACCGTGAGCCAGGATGAATAGGCCTTTCTTTTCACGGCGGAGAGAAAAATGCCCGTTAGAAACAGATCACACGGCCGCGCTAAAGCGCCCCTAGCAGATCCTTTCGTAGGGTTCAGGTTCAGCCGAAACGGTTCTCCAGAACCAGCTTCTGCGGTTCCATCACGACTCGGGTTCGGTTTAAGATCTGAGCAAAGCCTCATGGGCACAGGAGTATTAAAAAAGCCTCGGGAGGCGACGTTAAAAGCGTCTCGTAAACCTCGGTTCAGCTGCCAGATGTCGTAGCTTCTTTATTTCGTTGTAGCCACGCCTCCTTACACTTCGCTCCAAACGAGCATCGATTTTCAGAAGCGAAAGATCTTGTTAATGCCTCCGAAATGCGCTAACATCGACTCGTTATCAGGTCACGACTTCCAAGAATTCTCTCTTTATTTTGTGGGATTTTGCATTTCTGCCGCTACAGAGGTGTTTCTCTTCTTCACAGAGGAAGTACAGAATAAATTCGGATCTGATTTGCATTCCCTGAGACACGTGTCCTTACATCATGATCTTCAAATTTCCCTGGAGATCTGCAGCTTCACACCTTCTGAGACTGCAGGAGAATCTTTTAAACAACCGTCTGCTCACCCTGCCAACAACGAAAGAGGAAAAAAAAAACATTTAAAGAACGTTATCCTGGATAAGTCACGACCAAATGATTCAGTGATTCACTAAACACTGGCTCACTGACAAATGATTCAGTGATTCACTAAACACTGGCTCACTGACAAATGAATCGTTCAGGAACAAATGATTCACTGATTCACTAAACACTGGCTCACTGAGAAATGAATCGTTCAAGAACAAATGATTCAGTGATTCACTAAACACTGGCTCACTGAGAAATGAATTGTTCAAGAACAAATGATTCACTGATTCACTAAACACTGGCTCACTGAGAAATGAATCGTTCATAAAGAAGGGAGGGGGAGAGAAATAGTCATAAGGGAAATAATTTTTTTTTAAATAGCCATTTTAAAGCATATTTCTAATGCCCAAACTCTTTGTTTGCTGTGCGCTTTGGTATGTTCTCCCACCTTTCACGAACGGTTTGCTTTTTTACAGGATTCCCCGTAAAAGGTTATATATATATTTTTTTTTTTTCCAGTAGGGGTTCCAGAATGGGCCGGTCCTGTCCGAGCCAAACCCGTTCCAGACGATGAATGAGTGAATTTTCGTTTGCTTTTTTAACAGGGGCGTAGACGTTCCACGCTCGCACGGTGCCATCGATCATCTTCTCGGGTCGGCGGGGCGGCTTGCAAACCTTTTCCACTGGCTGCCGTTGGAAAACTTTTTCGGGAGCCGCTGGGCGAGGGGGGCGCTTTGGGTATTCCCGAGACGCTCTGCCAGCGAAGCGGTGAAATATGAAGTGCTGATGTTGGCACAGGTTTCCTGCCCCGATAAATCAGATCACCAGTACCGGTTAGCGACTGCAAATGTGGGTTTTTTTTTTTTTCTAGCGCCGTTTACGGCGGACCATCCATTTCCCGAAAACGACAAATCCTGGTGCCGGTGTCGGCGCTCCCCGGGACGGGCGGGCCAAACCCTGAGAGAATCCAGTCTGCGTTTTGTAAGCAGATCTTTTTCGAACAAACGATGCTCGGCGTGTCCTCTCGATATTTACGACGGCTCAAAGACACGGCTGTGTGGATCTAATTAAAAATGTGAGCGAGGTTAGCAGCCTGCTGCTTCTCCTCCACCCTCTGGTTGCCAGCTCTTGGCAGATCTGCTGTCAGAGAGCCAGCTGTTTAGTCCTGCTCTGAATTATTGCCAAGCGCGATGCATTCTGGGACATCTGGTCCGACCATTGCCTTTGTCATCTTCTGTCAGGAGAAAGGGCTGCGCATCTCCAGTCCTCATCATTGTTGGTGAAACTGATGTGCTTCCCCGAAAACGGCCACATTTCAGACCCCTAATAACAATTCGGTGCATTTTCTTCTCTGCATTGTTTGATTTTTTTTTCTTTCTTCAAACTGCACTTGGGGGCCTCATAGGCACGGCTCCACGGTCCAACAGCCCTGCTTTGCCCCACCACGAGTGCTCTGTGCATGCTCGATGCCAGTCCCTCACAGACCAAGCCGAATTAGATTCGTTACACCAACCAATCACAGGAGTGAATCAGCATTTAAATCGATTCTTTTAGCAGGAGCTTCGTATGATCCATGAGGTTAAGAGTTCTGATCCACAGGGATTAGAACCCAGAGTGTTTGGTCAGTCACTAAGGCCGGGGGGTGGTTCTCCTCTTCTTTTGGCTAGTGGTTAAGTAAAAGAATCGTTTGAGAATCGTTTGAAACTCAGGAACGCTTTTCGTTTCAGACAGTTTAAATCAGTGAATTGTTTGCTCTTCTGTCCTTGAATCAGTGAATCAATTCGGCCAGGGGGTAGGAATCATTTACGCTAAGTGAATCAGTGTGTGAATCATTTGGTCACGACGTGACCAGTGACTGAATCAGGGAATCATTTTTCAGTACAGGGATTCACTCAACCTGAACCTGGGCTTTTTTTGGGCACCGGATAGGTCAAAGATTGGCGAGTCGAACGAGAAACCTGGCCGTGACGAAGTGATTCACTGATTCAAAGCATAAAGCAAGAAATCAATAGGTCACGACTGGATGAATCGCCGACATAAAGAATGATTCCCTCATTCTAAACTGACTCATTTAAAAAGAGGAATAAATCTCAACTCTGACTCGGCCTGTACCCAAACGACTCACTGATTGAAACACCGATTCACCGAATGAGAGAGGACCGAATCACGGCCATGACCAGGCGAAACAAATGACGGGTGATTCTTAGGCTTGACCAAATGATTCTTTGGCTTTCTTGACCACTGATTCAAGGGGAAAAATGAATCCTGGTCACCATCAAATGAATCACTGAACAGAACACAAACAAAAGGGAATTGGTGGTTCATCCCTGGATTATTCACTGACTTAAATAATGACTGTAAATAATAGAGGATCCTATTTAATAAAGAACGACTCCCTGATTCTATAGCTGAAAAAGAGAGAACAACTCGTGATTCATTTGAGCATCGGTTCAGAAACGCTGACTCCAAATGAGAAGAGGGAATCTCTGTAATAAAGAATGATTCTCTAATGTGTAACCAAACGATTCACTGATTCATACACTAACCAGAGACTAAACGATTCACTGATTCATACACTAACCAGAGACCAAATGATTCACTGATTCATACACTAACCAGAGACTAAACGATTCACTGATTCATACACTAACCAGAGACTAAACGATTCACTGATTCATACACTCACCAGAGACTAAACGATTCACTGATTCATACACTGACCAGAGACTAAACGATTCACTGATTCAATGAGACAGGAGGGAATTGGTTCAATAACCAAACAAACTCATGGCCTAATTTGGATGCAAATGAATCCGGTATTTGACTCGTTCTGATGATGCGAATCATGTCGGACACGGATCAGACCAGGGTTTCTGCAGCTGTGCAGGACTAAGTGATGTTTGGTAACCTCTTATAATCGGTGGAATGAGTTTAAATCCAGGTCAGTGACTGAAATAAAACGAAAAAGATTCCGAGAGGTTTTTTTTTTTCCTGCAATGACACAATTTAAGATAATGAACACAACCCCAGCTCAGTAAGTGACACACAATCTACACACTCAATAAGGAAGTGTTGTGTCAGAGCGGGAGCAGAGATAACACAGGGAACGTGCAGTGTGTGTGTGTGTGTGTGTGTGTGTGTGTGTGTGTGTGTGTGTTCTTCATATTTCATTTAATCGCTTTGACTGAAGAGCTTGGATTTATATTAGACCATCCATTCACACGATAACAGGACGTGTGTGTGTGTGTGTGTGTGTGTGTGTGTGTGTGTGTGTGTGTGTGTGTGTGTGTGTGTGTTGAATGAAACAATATTGGCTCTCTGCTCTCTCGCATCCACGTTAATTGCATTAATTATTATTATTTTTTATCTTATTTTACGTTTTATCCGTTTTCACGTTTCATCCAAAACCTTGTTTTGTTTTTTTTTTCAATTCTTTTTTTAAAAGTGAAAAATTCACAAAGGCAGGTTGTTATTTGATTTAATTTCTACACTTGCTTTTACTTATTTATTTATTTTTTAAATCAATCCTTTTTTTTACGTTAAGTTTTGCTGATTTTTAAATTTACGCTCAGAATTATTAAATTTCTTATTTTTTCTTAGATTCTTTTTCTCAGATTTTTTTAGATATCTTTTTTTTTTTAAAGGTTTCTTTCTCCCTTGCTGTTATTGCAACTATTTTTTTTTCATTATTTTATAAACCTTCCTTTTTTTTCTCTCTCTCTTTTTTGTTCCCTTTTTTTTTTTTTTGCGCTTTTCTTTTTCCCGGCCGTTTTTGTCGGATTTTTGTCGGATTCTTTTCTTTTTTTTCAGTCTCGCGAACCTCTTACCCACCATTTCTGCTCGTTTTATTTTCCTTTTTTCTTCACATATTATTTAAAAAAGTATTTTATTGCATTTAGTTTGCATTTTCTTTGCTTCAATTTGCCACACTCATTTTTTTTGGCTTCCATTCATTGTTTTTTTTTTTTTTTACATTTTCCTAATTGTTTGTTTCATTACCTTTTTTCTTTTCTTTTATCACATCTATTTTGGTTTAAATATATTTTTTGCTTTCAATACAAGCATAAGCCATTTTCGTTTTATTTTACCCCCACGTGCGTGTTTTCTTTTATTTCTTTTTCTTTCGGTCTATTTTCATTTCTTTCTTTGTGCTTTTTTTTGTTCTTTGAATTCTTTATATCTTTTATACTTTTCCTTTCTACCTGCTTATCCTTATTTTCTTTTATTTCTGTTCCTTTATTCATGATTTTGTTTTTGTTTTTCTCCTATAATATTGTTAAGACCTTCTTATTTCTTTCCTTTTCTTCTTACGTATCTTTTCTTTACGTAACATCGTACGTATTTTTACTTATTTTTAAAAATGTCACTTCTTACGTATTTTTACGTTTTTTTACATGACTTTGTATGTATGTTATGTATCTTTTTCTTTATGTGACTTTGTACGTATTTGTGCATATTTCTTAAAAATGTCGCTTCTTATTTTTTTTTAACGTATTTTTACGTTTTTTTACATGACTGCGTATGTATTTTTACATATTTTTTTACGTATTTGTACGTATTTTTTAAAAATGGCACTTTGTATGTATTTTTACAGTTTTTACGTGACTTTGTACGTATTTTTACGTATCTTTTTCTTTACTTCACTTTGTAGGTATTTGTACGTATTTTTAAAAAATGTCACTTCTTACGTATTTTCACGTATTTTTTACATGACTGTGTATGTGTTTTTACTTTTTTTTTTACGTATTCGTACGTATTTTTTAAAGATGTCACTTCTTACGTATTTTGACATTTTTTACGTGACTTACTACGTACGTATTTTTACTTATCTTTTTCTTTGTGTGACTTTGTACGTATTTGTACGTATTTTTTAAAGATGTTGCTTCTTACGTATTTTTACGTTTTTTTACATGACTGTGTACGTATTTTTACATATTTGTTTTACGTGACTTTGTACGTATTTGTTTGTATTTAAAAAAAAATGTCGTATTTTTACAGTTTTTTCTGTGACTTTTTTTAAAAAATGCCACTTGCTTTTCTTTAAAGCTTTCATTTTGATCTATTCACTCTTTCTGTTCGGCTTTTAATGACTTTATTTTCCCTCCCTTCGTTACTTCTGCTGATTATTTTATTTGATTTCCTAACGTAAATAAACAAATGATATTAAAATAAGAGGAAGCTTTCGGGGTCGCGCAGACAGACACACCAGGCCTCTTTATTCTTTTGGATCAACCTTCTGTTCTCTGGGGCAAAATCCCCCGAAATTGGGCGTGAAGTGACAGTGTAGGAATTTAGTGTCGGACAGGAGAGAGAGAGAGAGAGATCAAATAAAAAATGACTTTAAAAAGAAGAGAAGAGGGAAAAGATGAAGAAGTTGGAGCCTAATTATGGACAGTAAAGTCTCAGAGGTGGAGGCTCAGTGAGAGAGTCATGGTAAATTCGGGGAATCCCCCAGACTGCTCTTGTAATTATTACCTCCTTTATTCCCCTAACTTGTCCCCGTCCAATGAATTGACACGGCTGTTTCATGCCTGTTTCCAAAAAAAAAAAAAATCTCTCTCCCTTCCCTTCTGGCTAATCAAAGACATTTTAGACCCGACAAACATGCGTGGGAATAAAAACACGAGCGTTTTTGGATCCGTTTTAATAATGAATCGTGTAGAGACGTCGGTCGTATTAACCAACGTTCCTATTTTTGTGGTCTGAGCCTCGATCATACCCCCTGCATGGGGTAAAACCATTCCTTATGACCCCTTTCTGCCCCCCATGGCTTTAGAGTTTAGAGCCCATAGTTTCCTTTTGATCACTGAATTTAAAGATTGATTCTGTAACATACGCAACTTTTTACGCATCTTTTGTTTTTCACGTGACTTTTTCCTATGTTTATTTATTTTTTTTTATGTGACTTCGTACATATTTTACGTATTTTTTTTAAAATGTCACTTTGTACATATTTTATGTATTTTTTTTTTCTTTTTTTACGTGACTTCGTACATATTTTACAATTTTTTTTAAAATGTCACTTTGTACAT
This sequence comes from Parotocinclus haroldoi, assembly GCA_034779995.1. Taxonomy (NCBI): domain Eukaryota; kingdom Metazoa; phylum Chordata; class Actinopteri; order Siluriformes; family Loricariidae; genus Parotocinclus; species Parotocinclus haroldoi. Next base: position 8,549 of record JAUZST010014618.1, read on the forward strand.
ATTTTATGTATTTTTTTTCTTTTTTTACGTGACTTCGTACATATTTTACATATTGTTTTAAAATGTCACTTTGTACATATTTTATGTATCTTTTTTATCTTTTTTTACGTGACTTCGTACAAATTTTACGTATTTTTTTTTAAATGTCACTTTGTACATATTTTATGTATTTTTTTATCTTTTTTTACGTGACCTTGTACATATTTTACGTATTTTTTTTAAAATGTTACTATGTACGTATTTTTTAAAATTGTCACTTCGTACGTATTTTATGTATCTTTTTTATGTGACTTTGTACGTATTTTCACGTTTTTTTGGGGTTTTTTTTCGTGACATTGGACCTATTTTTTAAAATGTCACTTCGTACGTATTTTCTCACGTTTATTTACGTGACTTTGTACGTATTTTTAAAGGTTTGTTTTTTTTTTTACGTGACTTTGTACATAATTTTATATTTTGTAAAAAAATGTCACTTTGTAAGTAGTTTTTTTTACGTGGCTCCGTACTTATTTTTACAGGTTTTTTTTTTTTTTTTTTCGTGACTCCGTACGTATTTTTACGTTTTTTTACATGACTTGTACGCAATTTTACGTATCTTTTTTTTAATGTGACTTTGTATGTATTTTTACGTATTTCTTTAATGTTACTTCGTACGTATTTTTACATTTTTCTTACGTGACTTTGTACATAATTTTATGTTTTGTAAAAAAATGTCACTTTGTAAGTATTTTTACGTTTTTTTAATGTGACTCCGTAATTATTTTTTCAGGTTTATTTTTTTTTTTAGGCGACTCGATACGTATTTTTTACGTTTTTTTACATGACTTGTACGTATTTACAGTTTTTTTTTGCGTGACTTTGAAATTTGAAAATTTTGAATCTTTTTCTATGTGACTTCGTACGTATTTTACGGGTTTTTTTGTGACTTCGTACGTATTTTTACATATTTTCTTTGTCACGCGACTTTGGACGGTATTTCTACGTATCTTTTTTTTTTTTTTACGTGACTTCGTACGTATTCTTACATGTTTACGACGATTAACTAATGAACATTAGCCAAACACGAGGGACCTTTAGTTGCTCAGAAGTTACTCCTTTGGGACCTTTGGGACCTTTGTTGGTCCACCACTCCTCGGAAATCCATCCGTCCAAACTCTTTACTCTTTAAAGATGGCCTTTTCACCTGTATCGTCCTGTAAAGTCCAGTGCAAGCGATCCGAATCCGTTTCTACTGGGACTGCAACAAACGTAGTGTTTGATTCGGCATAAAAAAATAACGTTGTGTTTTAAAAAAAAAAAAAAACCTTTTACGGAATCTATACGGACGACACCTTCGCCTTCAAACCTCGCTTTTCTTCTCCTTAAGTAAGAAACGAGGTGAAATTTATTAAAAAGCGTTCACGTCTCCCGAACAAGCAAAAAAGGGGGCTCCGGTGAGGTGCGAGTTGCCTTTTTGATATTCAGATTCAGCTTCCTACGCAGAGCATTATGACACATTTGGATGATCGCATTGTGGGATTAGGAGGCTGCCTTGTCATTTTCAACAACAATACGGCGATTTAGGGATGCTATTTCTCACCGCGCGCCACGCATTAATGCCGGGCCTGAAGATTTACATAAATCTTTGTCTTAAGATGAAAGAAAAAAGGTTTTTGAGACAATGAAGTTAAGCTTTGGAAATAAGAAAAGAAAGTGCCTGTGTGAGGAGGAGGAGGAGGGGGAGGAGGAGGAGGGGGAGGTGGGGGAGGGGGAGGAGGAGGAGGAGCGAGAGGTGTAGAAAGTTTTCTGTTCTAAAAATCACAGAGTGTACTTTTGATTCGGAGATACATAATGCCCTCTTTTTCATCTGCTCATCATAAAAAATGAGCCGGAGACGCGAGAGCGTGAGAGAGAGAGCGAGAGAGCGAGAGAGAGAGAGAGAGAGAGAGCGAGAGAGAGAGAGAGAGAGAGAGAGAGAGAGAGAGCGAGAGAGAGAGAGAGAGAGAGAG
>JAUZST010014619.1:0-10534 GCA_034779995.1 Parotocinclus haroldoi
ACTAAATATTTTACTTTTGTTGGACTTATTATTGTAGGAGTTATTCTATGAGCCAAACCTGCAGTCAGACTGTTTTTTGGAGAATAACAAATTTGATCACAGAAAACAATAATGTTTTGGTTGAGATCTAAAACTCTAAAAGCAGGTTCTCCATTTTGTGTCTTTACTTTGCAGGTATTTTTTCTTGCAGAAATTTTAATCACCAGGTTATGACGAGGAAGCAGTAGAATGTAGAATATCATATTTGCCTCAAGATAAAAATGTACATTACTGTGCAAAAGTCTTACAGTAGGCAAATCTTGGGTCACCATTAGATTTGTTGTATAATGATGTATGAACACATTGATGTATGAACACATTGATTGGACCCAAATATTTCAAACTTGGATTCATCACTCCATGATTATTTTTTATGTGAGCTTTTCTTAGCCTTTTCACCCAATTTCTATTTCAGAAAATTGGCTTGGCTGTAACTTTGCTGCTACTCTTCCAACGACCATTCATTATTAAGCTTCTTCAGACTGCAGAAGGGTCAGCTTGGCATCCTGATGAAACTGCCAGGTGCTGTTATTGATCAAGTCTATGGGGAATGTCAGACTAAAATGCTAAAACAATGGAATATCAAATCTAATGGTTGCCTAAGACTTTTGCACAGCACTATATATGGGCTCAAATTAAAAACAAGAAATTACCTCAGACCACGGATGGTTGCTTTTCAGATAATAATTCTGAATAAGTTGTGAGCAGTGTAACCTAGAGTATTGTAGCTTTAACATAATTCCTGAAACACTGGGAGAAGGTTGGAAACAGCTCTGGATTTAAATAAAGCCATTATTCAGATTTTTCTGTTCTTATTGTTACTGATAATAATGTAATTAACAAATATGACTTAGCTGAGCAGTTGTTTGGTCTTTTTTAAATGGTTTAGAGAGTCTTTTTTTACCCATTTTATTAGTCACGAATTGTATGTATTCCAAATCTGTATTGTTGCTGACTGTATGCATCCTTTTTTGGCTGTCTATGTACAGTACTGTATTGTTTTTCAGTATGCAAATGCTGCAGACAAATCTGTTGCAATTATTATCACGTCAATAGAAACCACACACTCAAGAACAATAATTAGGTAATCTGAGTTATTGTTAACTGTGTGGTTTTATACTTCTGATGTACTTTCTACTTCTAATAAAATTGGCAAACTAAGCAACTTTAAAATCTGAGTCTGCATTGTGGAAAAATGACAAAAGACAGATTTTAAGCAATTTTTAATTTTTTTAAAAACTTTTTTTACATTGCTCAAGCATAAACTCAAGTCTATAATAGAATAGTTGAGGCTTTACCTTCCCTACTACAAGTATGGTCATTTGATCATTGGATTGTTTGAACAACATCCTGGCACGCAGTCCAGTATCTTAATCATTATCCCCTGTATGTCTACTGTTGTAGGTAACTTCACCATTTACACAAATAACTGCTTCTCTGATAACCTGTCAAATGTTAAAATTATCAATATCAACCTAGGAGTAATTTTATCCAGCAAAGATGACTTTATGCATAAACAAGCAGCATCTCTACAATCTGAGCAGCATTTGAGTAATATTACTACTCACTATTACTAGTCACTGTTTCTAAACATAACCTTAACACAACATGTTCTTCTGGCAACATCTGAAGAAGTTTAGCCTCCCACACACAATATTGCTGCTGTTCAGCCTTGACTTCATCCATAACTGTCTAGTCAGCTCCGGTCAAATGCAAATTCTAGCATATTGTCCAATTATTTGGAGAAAAATTAATGCTAATATTATTAAGGCCAGTGTCATAGATTGAACATTTGCTCAGTCTGCCTGGGTAGGCTTTTGCAAATTGTCCCAGTTCCCAGATGGATTTACTAGTCTAGCACCACAACTGTACTATTTGTTACCAGTAGCATTACCTATGTGTGTGAGCATAAATAAGTACTGTATGTGTTGTGATTGCATCCAGCGTTTCCGTGATAGGCTTCAGAACCAACATGTCAAGGTTGTCCCTATCCCAATCCTGTTGAAATTCAATCAGGAAACACAATATCAGTGCCCGCTATGGTATCAGGAAACAGCACTGTGTTCACTGTACTGCAAAGAGTCTAATTCATAAGGCACTGCGCAAAGCATGCACAGGAAGACAGCTCTGCTGTTGTTGATGGCGACAAGGATTGTCCTACAGTGGTCCCTCGACTCTCTGTACACACTGATTGATGCCTCAATTTTTGGAGTCCAAGCTACTCAGAACCAAGAACAAACACATGATGAAAGCAAGCAGGTGCTGCGATTAAATCAGATATGGTGCTGAAAATTACAGCCAAAAAACTGTCACCTGTGCTGTCCTATAGAAATGGAGTCAACCAACACCCACAATCAGCTTTCTGATACATCAGAAAACAGCAATATACAACCCCAAGTCAGAAAAAGTTGGTACAGTATGAAAGTGCATATAACTTTCTTACATTTACTTAGACTCTTATGTCAATACGGACAGTATGAATCTTTTATTTTCATTTTGTTCTTTATTTGATTTGTTAATAATTATTAATAAACCGTTCCTGGATTTCATGCCTTTCAAATATTTTTTAAAAGTTGCTATGGTAAAGCAATTACCACTTTGTAATGTTGCCATTAATCTTCACCCAATTTAAAATACATTTTTGGAAAAGATAATACCAAGGGATTTAGTGTTTAGGTGTTTAGGTTTAGGTGTTATTTTCCTGCAAACACATTTTAAAATGTGCAACAGTATGGGGTAGTTATTGTCACTGTCAGTTTTTTGGTCTCCACAAATTGCCCATTTGCCATCACAGAAGAGTAAAATACCTTTACCAAGGGCACTGACATGGCCCCATACCATGAAAAAGTTTTGGACTGCTGGACATGGTTAACATGTAATTTTGTATTATAGTACTTGACTATCATACAAAGGTTTTCTTTTACAACCTTTCCTTTCCTTGAGTTTTGTACCAAATCATGATTACCAATACCTGTGTGAAATCACATCATTATTTAGTTTTTCTTAATCCATTACTAGCTCTAAATTTCAAGTTGACCAGACAAAACGTTAAATACCTGAGGCTCATACTGTCTGCAATAAAACTCACTACAAATTTACTGCAAAGTAAATGTAAGAGTATTTTTTAATATGCTTTTTTCCATACCGTCCCAACTTTTTCTGATTTGGGATTGTACAAACATATGGATCACAGTTGTTTGTAACTAAAAGCAAGTTAACATACAGTAGTGGCACTCAAATGGTGCTAGCCCAGGGGTGACTCCTGGACACGTTACATGTGGATGCTACTGGCTGTGTCTAGGTGAATAGAGCTTGATCTGGGGATAATTCACTAGTACAACGAGAGCAATTCTTGCTTATCGTTTGATGATCTGGCTTCCCATTCAGGGCATATGACTGTACCTCATGTTCTTCTGTACTTAAATGCCAGAGCCACTGCAACGCTGACCATGACAAGTGGGGATAAAACTAAATGAAATAACGTAGCTTTAATTTTAATGCAGGTCTTTAGTCCAACAGCAGTTCACTAGCCCACCACTGCATAAACGTGTAAGAGTACCATGAAGACATTCATGGAGTTTTCTTTCCAGCGATGACTTCTGGTTGGATTGGGCAACACACTGTTCAAAAATAAATATAATAACAATATAATGCACGTTATATAGGCAGTTTCTAAAATCCAAAAAAGTCTGGCAAGTTCTCAGAACTGAGATTTTTTAACAGGCCACCAAAGTAGTAATAGATATTAATCCTGGGTTACGAGGATTACAGGAAGTAAGTATTCTGTCCCTAAGTATCCCTTATTTCGAAAAAACAACAAAAATACTGCACTCCTCTTAACAGTGCTGGGAAGCTAACCAAAACCACCTCATTGTATTCAATGTGTCTCAGCTCTGCCCAGGTGTAGTAACACATACATTTTCTAAAATCTGGTTTCATGCTCGACTCTGTGTAATTGCTCTCCTTGCACAAAATGTCAGGATTCTTGCTAACTGAACAGCTGTCATGTTCCATTTCTACACCCCGGCTTAAGAGCTGCATAACATGCAGTGGCATTTATTAATATACTGCCAAACAGAACCTTGAACATATTTTGAGTCAAAGACCCTACAGCATGAGTTGTAGCTAAAACCACGTTCAATCAGAAGTCAGACACGAAAGTGGAAGTTTTGCATTTAGTTTTATTGCTTATTTTATTTTGTTGTTGTTTTATTATTGGTAGGCATTATTTAGCATAGTCACTATAAATATAATATATACTGTATTATTCACCATAAGCTAAGCCATTGTGACTACCTGAATCACAGCAATATTTATGTACAAAACCAAATTAGGACGGCTTGAAAAATACACATAAAGCCGACAACATGTCAACAGGTGATTGTAATCATGGCTTTGTGCAAAAGCAGCATTCACATCTCCGAAGAGATGGGCAGAGAATCTCAAGTTTTTCAAGAAATGTGTGAGAAAATTATTGAAATGTGTAACACAATGTTTCTCAAAGAAAGCTTGAAGGAATTTGCATATTTCTCCAACTATAGTGATATTATGAAATTCAATCCGTAAAGGGCAAGGGGGCACGCTTAAGCTGAATTCTTGTGTCTACTGATCCCTCAGACCCTCAAAAAGAAGCCTTGCATCACACAGTGGAAATATGTATTGTGGTCAGATGAATCAGTATTAAATGGTTTTATATGAATTTCGTTTTCCAGGGTTTTTTTTTATTTTTATTTATTTTATAAGAAATGGATGCCATGTGATCCAGACTAAAGTTAAAAAGGACCATGCCTAGTTTTATCCCTTGTTTGACCTGTTTGGGTCTTTCTGTTTACATGACATTATAGATTCTACTTAATATTCCAACACACTTAAAATTCAGCAAGATGATTTGCCTCGACTCACTTGATTAAATTCAAGCTAATTGCCCCTGTTTGTTGTGATGGAAACACAAAACCTGAATCTAACTGTGTAAAATGGCCATCCATCAGTAAGATAATTTTTGTGAGGCAATGAAAATCACAGCAGACCTGCTGCTCACACATTCACAGTATTGGTTTTGCTTTTATACACATCTGTGATTATGAGAGGTACTAAATCAAGTGTATTTGCCAATATGTGTTGTAGGAGCCAGTTACAAAATGTACCATTTATATGCCGTGAATATACAGGCCTCATGACGTTACCAGAAGTATGATTTGTAAAACCTGTATCATGGTATGTATCTGATCCTTCACCAGTTGCAAATCACAAATTATGACTTACTACTGCCAGACCAGTCTTGAAAAGACTAGTCGCAAAACTGTCACTGGACAGATTTTACTTTTAACAATGCCTGCTGTGACAGTGTGTTCTCGGCCCACTGTCTGCTTTTCATCTCCCTGGCCTGGCTTTCTTCCTGCAGATCGATTTGACAGCTTCCCTTGGCCAAGTGATTCAGCACCCAGGCGTGCATACTCTAACGCCCTGTAGTGATGCTAGACATAACGAGAGTGAAGAGGGATCATGGGAGAGCGGTAAGTCGGAAGGGAAAGTAGACAGACAGATACAGAGATGAAGATTCTCTTTTCATCAGACACATAGTGGGGTCATTTCTGCTTAAGGCTGCACAATTAATCTTTTTTTAATCATGCCCTTGCCATTAACTGCAAAAGTAGTAGCCTTGGGCAAGCAAGATATCAATTTTCTTGCCCAACAAACATGTTATTAGATGTAGACTGGGTTTGACATACCTGTACATCAGGCATTTAGATTAATATTAGTACTAAATATTATATACAAGTTGCAATTTTTTAACATTACATAAAACAGTCTAAATAATGGCATAGTGGCTCGGTGCATCGCACTGTCGCCTCACAGCGACAGGTCCTGGGTTCAATGGGTCTTGGTTCCTGTCCTTCCTCTGCATGTGTGGGTTTACTGTCAGTGCTGCTGCTTCCTCCCGCATTTCAAAGACATGTGTTAGGTTAACAGGTTCCTTTGAATTTGCCTGGTGTCGATGTAACCTTGCTCCTGTCGTAAGTGGCCTTTGATGCAACTCTCTCTCTCTCTCTCTCTCTCTCTCTCTCTCCTTTTATGCATAAATAAATATATAGTAGGGTCAGCTACTAAGGCTAAAGGGTGGCAGTGGCATCTTTGGCATTTCCAAGCATTAGCTGCAGCTTTTGTATATTGCTACATCTTCTTTTTTATTTGGGGGTAAATGCAACTCAGTCTACTCAGCATTATGTCATTGTCCTTTCATATCAGACAAAAGCCATACATTTTTGGATCTCCCTTCTCCATGCTCCTTCAGTTGAACTGTGAGCAATCTTCCTCTTTGATGCTACAAAATGTGTTGTGGTTACAAAAGATTAATAGATTATTCAGCAAAATAATTGGATGATAAACTGTTTTAAAGTCTGTTTAATGAATTTCAACGTGTGAGATTAAATAAATTTCAAACCTGATAGGAGGGTTCATACTGGCATTCATTTGTAAAACCTGTGTTTGTGTATCTGTGGTCATGGTGTCCCTGATACTGTACTGATAAAGATGGACTGATGATGTCACATATTGGCTAACATAATATGCTACTAATATAGTGCTATATGAAATTATACTTTAAATTCAAATTATTGTTTGTATTACTAGAGTCCAGCAATTACCAAGCCATTAACTAACAGTTATAACGTGGTAAGTGATAAGTGAGGTATATACTGGATAAGGACCACACTGAGAAACACTGAGCTATGCCAATAAGTATGTTTTTAGTAAGTAATGTTTCTAAAATGTGTTTAAAAACCCTGTAACTGTTGCATCTTATGCACTCATACTAGCTCAACATAAGCTATCATGTCACAGCCATGTCACTGTGACAGCTGTCCAAAGAAAGATCAATCACCAAGAAGTTAGTGCTGAAAGCTTTTATCGCTACATCTAATGCTTTGTATCTCTCAAAGTGTGGCAGTATTTTACAACACACAGCACACTGTCTGCTTTTACCTTTCAAAAAAGGGTCTTTATTACACTGTCTGCTTTTATCCACCCCATGTTCATAGGACACATAAAACATTTATAAATCATGAAATCTATCATGAAATTCATTTCTGGTGGCTCACCAAGACATTTGGTTATTATTATTAGTTATTTAACAGTATTTGTTGAGAGCATTCGGTTATCAGTGTTGAATGCGTATTACCTAAAACATAAATTCTTTGCATTGCATCTCAGTATTTCTAGAGCTACAGAAAGGCTAATGCTTCAGTCCTGGCAAGCTTCTTAGCCTATTCTGCTCGAAAGGTGCCGTATTTTGTGGTTGACCCTGTGTGTCACCCCTAACTTGGCAATATAAGGGATGAAGAATAATTTCATTGTACAAACAATAATTGATGAGTATTATAAAATACTGACCATAAATCTTAGGCCAAGGATTAGCTATATAATTTCATAGCAATGGTATGATGACCTTATATAATTATTTCTCAGTCTGTTCATTATAATACAAACAGAAAATACAGGAAGTGTGTAGGTAGTGTTAAAAAAAACATAAACACTTCTATATGCTACAGTGTCAAGTATTTAGTGTGACCTCCCCTTACACTTACACAAATGCAGTCTCTTGCAGCTTCATCTGAATGTCAAGCTGACAGCTCGAAGACCCCCATCAGAAAACAGCAGGCAAGAAATAACTTTCTTTGGAAAGGGAATTGGGACTTTCGATTGGGAAAATCATTGAAAAGCAGTATTGTGTAGTGACATATCAAAATTTTTTGAAAAGTTTTGAGTCCAGTTGTTATCATATTTGATTCTGCAAATGTAAATGTGACACTTCCAGAGCACCTAAGCCCTGGAAACAAAACCACTAAAGGATACACTTGACTTCCCTTCAGATTGTGGTTTGTGGCTGAATCCAAACTCGAGAATTCTCGTCCTTTCTAGCATTACAAGGTTACTTGCTCTTCTCTCATTATTATTCTTGTTGACATATGGTCCTTATAAAGTCTAAGCGATGATCTGCCATGGTTTGCAGTCGTACATAACTTTCGTTGTGTTATATCTGTAGAATTTTCACTGTACTAGGTCGTCTGTGGTTCAGAAGCATAGCCCAGAGAACATACCCAAGATGGCTGGAAAAGACCACTGAAACTTAAATCTGGTGATATGATCCAGATCCTTCACTCCTGAACCACCCTTCAATTTCTTGTTCTGTTTGGCCCACTTTCTGGTCACACACAGCATCAACTGCTCTCACACATGCAGACATTTACAATTCACTTCTGCATTGATTCTGCATATGCACAAATCTTTTACTGAACATTCTGGATAAGTTCATACCACTTACTTAGTCCGTGAACTCTGCTTTGTCTACTTTTCCTTGTGTTTTAAATTTTCTGCCTGGAAAGACTTTCTCTGGTTTGCTCTTTGTGCCTGCTTGTTATAGTAATTCTTGATACTTAATACTAATACTTAATACTAATAAAGTTACTTGCGAACTTGCGTTCACCATCAGTGTCTGCCTCACATGACACCCGGGCATTTTACTTTTGAATGCATATCCCCACAGGGCCACAATAAATTTTGGGTCTATCTGAAAATTCAGTTTGCAGATGAGCATGTACCCTGTGGTGCCTGTGTATTGCAGTGCACAGGGGTGTCAGCACCTATGAAGCACTCAGACAAGGGTAGTTATGCCTGAGGAATACCCAATTCAGCTGGAAAATGCTTAAACCCAGATCACTGCAGTGGTATGCTATCAAACTGCTACTGCAAAATGATTTCGCTTGAGTGGATACTTATCAGCAATGTGACTTTCAGATGTTTTGTAAGCATAATAAATGCTGTAAACTTTAACCACTTTATCTCCATTCTTCCATGTTTATGTGTATGCTTCATGTCAGAGCTAAATGTTTTCTTCTTATGAGATGGGAGACAGGACCATAAGAAATGAAACGATGAAAAATAAACAGCAACTGTTTTTTATCAGAAATAACCTTTTTTGACATAACAAGTTCTCCATAAGTTCAAAGTTAATAGGAAAAGTATGAGATGTTCAGTCCCAGAGATACTCACCCTTGGCAGGTCATCTGCCTTAGCCGAGGAAACTCAGCTTTCCCCTGAATCCTTGTAAGATGCAAATTCACTGCCACTGGGAGAGATTATGCTATATTACGGCTATGCAGTCAGATGCTGTTTCCCTTTCTTGTCCTGTTCCTTTGTCTGTCCCTTGAGGCTCACAAACTCGCAATGCCCACTAGCATCTGTACTTTGCTGGGGCTTATTATGTGAATGAGCCTTTTAATGCTAATGCTCTCTGCATTTGCCTTTTAGTTGCATTGACAAAACAGGCAGATAGAGAAGTGACTGTAGATAACTTGGTGAATTGATGATGCTCTGTGTCATTTTGGAGCATCTCTGTTTTAAGTAGGGAGCGACTGTGTTATTGATTATTGGTACACGTTTATGTTTGGGTGATTCTTCAGTTAGGGGAATTTATACATCACCAGGTTCACCACATTCATATCGGAAATACTTCATTACAAAATTCAGTTCATGTTCAGTTAGTCACAAAATTAATAAGAATGCCTAAAATAACAAGAGCTTTCTTAATACAAGAATACATATTGCCATTTAGTACACTGCTGAACTTGCATACATAATGCACTATATGCTTAGTAAAGTGGGGTTTGAATTACAATAACAGAAAAACCATTTGCATTCACTATTTTTGCTTCTGAATAAGAAAAAAAACATTGTCACACATTTACGTGTGCTATTACCTCTGGGCAATACATTACGGGTTTTCTCCTCAATTATAATGTCAGTAAAATATAATAATATTGTCATTTTAACTAATTATTTATTGATTAAGCAGTTATCTGATAAGAAACACCATAGCAGTATTTTCCACTGTACTGTTCTGCACTGTAGAATTTAAAATGCTAACCATACCATAGCAAAAGGACTGTCTAGAAGTAGGCTTTAAAAGAAATGCCTCCTCGGTTTCAAAAACATTTCTGTGTCAAAAAGGAATGACAAACTGTGCTTTCAGGGTCCAATTAATTAAGTTCTTCAACAGCCATTTCACTCAATTTGCATACAGCATGGTGATTGTTTGTGTCCAAACCAAGAGGATTAGTAATCAATCCATCTCAATAGCTTGTTTTATATCCTCTGGATGTAAAAAGTAATCCTTAAAACAGGTTTAAATTACTTTATAATGTTTAATTCATGGGTAGTCAAATGACTTGTAATAAATTTGCTAAGTTTGCATGTCTGTGCTATATTCATTAGCCGAAATGAAATGACATAGCTGTAGCAGCCACTGTGATATGATGATGATGGTCTCCAGTCATTATGCAAATAAAGATCTTAAATCTTAAAATTTGAAAACTATTTGTAGATGAGTTTATATTTAATTTCACTGTAGGATATAAGTCGCTTTGCTTTGCCCAACATTCACACAAAGCAATCCAGACTGTTCTCATACAGAGTTCCACAATGGTGGAACAAACTCCCT
>JAUZST010014620.1:0-10534 GCA_034779995.1 Parotocinclus haroldoi
ATTGTCTCCCTCTATCTCTGTCTCTCTCTCATTGTCTCCCTCTCTCTCTGTCTCTCTCTCATTGTCTCCCTCTCTCTCTGTCTCTCTCTCTCTCTCTCTCTCTCTCTCTCTCTCCATCACGATGCCCCCTGGATTGAATTTGGGTTCTGCCCCGTGGCGTCGTCGTCGCAGGTTTTTAAACAGACAGATCTATGGATGATTGGAAGCTTGTTTAATTGATTTTAATTACCACCACTACCCTGTAAAGGTTAGAACCGATCAATGGAAGCCTCTCGAGTCCTTAATTGTACGCGAAAATAACTCCAGACAACATTCGTTCACTCGAAAGCAATACAGGGTGAAACTTGCTTTGGGAGGAAGGGATGAGCGAAATGTTTTACCATGTTTTACCACGATACATGTGATGGCAGACAAAATGCATCAGTAGCAACAGATTGCAAACCTTCTATACAGATATTATCCTTGACTTAAAGGGATTTTTATTCTAAATTCTGCAGTTCATTTAATTAAACTGCTCCATTTACACCCTGTATAATGATTTTTTTTTTCTTTAGGTGTTCTTTAAGTCGCTCAGAAACGTCGCTGTAGTAATAATAATAATAATAATAATAATAATAATAATAATAATATTGGGTTGTAAGATTTGTGTATATCAGGGTTTGCTTTCATATAATAATAGTTCAAGAAAAAAAATCAATGCACATCCCAAGAAGGCTGTACAAAGACCAAACAAGATTTGGAAGAAGAGTGGTGAGCAGTAAAGGGGAGGTTTGAAGCTGAACTTTAGAAGTAGCGAGGCTAGATCTAGATCTAGTTCACCATAAAAAGCTGTGGTTTTTGGTTTTGCATCAAGCGCACACACGAGAGGGTGCTGACAGGTTTGGGCATGATTACCTCACGTGCTTCGCTTGAACTTGTCACATTACTTTCGTTCCTTTTTCCGGGTGAATGTGACTCAGCGAGACAAAAAGCACCTACAGCTCACCACACCGCAACAGCAAGCCTTCAAGAAGCTGAGTGACGAGTGTGGAAGAGCAAGGACGCGCTCACTAATAAACGGCAGCTCCTGCGGCTCAGCGCTAAGGGCCAGCTGTCTGGTGCACTGACGAGCTTTCCAGGGTGTCCCTCTGCCTGCCTGCGCCCACTAGACTCCAAACCCCCAACCACCCTGAGTGGGATAAGCAGGGGTAAAACGGGACGCTTGCGAAAATAACACGAGAGTCAGAACCCCCCTGATCGGCGCTTATCCACAGATTTGTACCTCTCCGGCCTGGCAGGAGGCGCTTCAGCTCCTCTGATCCTGAGGGCACTGCCAGGTTTGACTAGTGGCTTGGACGGCTGCCCAAGACGATGAGACGACCAGAACGTGCCTTTTGTGAAAACAATAAAAAGAATAATAATAAAACGATAGGGTAACGCCCCCTCTTAACTTGTGCCCTGATACCGTGATCATATAAAGGAGTTTAAAACAGGACAGACAGAGCCGTGAGACACGTCTTAATGAGCATATTATCAAACCGAACAGCCCCGTTTCCTTCCCCGTCACTGATTTAGAGAGCTAGGACAAAAGGGCTATTGCTTATTAATATAACCGTTAACTCGTCTATTTAGTCAGCTGTCCTTCAGGACTTTTGAGACTCTACCAAAAATGCAAATGACTGTTTATTCCAAATGAGAAAGTGCTGCGTGGCTTAAAAAAAAAAAGTCCGCCCCCTAAGGGGACTCTCCATGCTGTAGGAAGTGGAGAGGGGAAGTGAGGAAGCCAGATCGGGGAGAGAGGTTTGCTTTTCACTGACTGGTACAAAAAGCAGAGCTAATCTATGCTCCCGACCGGCGCTCTGAACTGTCGGTCATGGTGTTGCTTCATTCTCTAGACGCCTGCAGACACGTTGACGGAGAGCAGGATTTCTTGGGAAACAGATGTTTATGGGTTTCTCTTGCAATCTTTGCGCTCGTACTCCCCCCGCATATTCTCACTTGTACGTACACACACACACACACACACACACACACAGAGACGCAGTCAGGTTTGCGCATGAGAAAAAGATTTGCCATGTGTTCCGTCAGTGAGGTGGAGGACGATGAACAGGGGTTCAGGTCATGCCGTCGTCGACAGGCCAGTGGTGACTGGGTGTTTTTAGAATGCAGGAAATCACAGATGTTCACATTTCATCACTTCATTTCACTGTCCAGCTGAAGCAGGGCGCGTCCTCCATCCATCCATCCATCCATCCATCCCCTGGAGCCGAACTCGGTTTCGTTCCACAATAAGAAATCTTTCTCAGAATAAATCCCAAGGCTAACAGGAACGTGCCTGGCTTCTCACACTTTAATAAATTGGCGCCAGAGTCCTGATTGTTACTGATTGACATTTTGTTACGAGGTTCCGCCTCTTAGAGAGGTCGACCAATCATCCTAAAGATAAGCGGTGCGTCTACAGACGGTGCTCTTTGGTTTGTTTGTTTTTTCAGCTGTACAAAACTCACCTTTGTGCATGTTTGGTTCTCTGAAATGATTCATGATTAGTACAAACGAATCACCCACCTTCTCCTCCTCCTCCTGTCTCTGCAGGCTCCCTGGCTCAGCGTGTGAAGGTGGAGCCGGAGGTAGTGTCCTATCCAGGTGGCACAGTGGTTCTGCGATGCCAGTTTCCTAATCCAGGCCAGACCCAGCTCACTCAGGTCAGAACACGAACACACACACACACACACACACACATGCACACTTTGACACACGGAGACTGGAGCTGCTTCAAAAACTGTACAATACTATTATTGCTAAAATCATTTGATTTAATCTATACAGGGTGAGTCAAAAGTCACAGTGCTGCATCGTGGACTTTGGGACCCCCAAAGGCCCCCAAAACTTTTCCCGTCGTCGAGGTTTGTCGGTCGGTGGCGGTCCTTCAGACGGTCACCACGTTCCTTATCGTCCACGGTCCCGGTTTCTCTGAATTTGGTTACGAGGGAGGTAACGGTGCTGTGTGAAATTGCTGCTCTTTCTGGGTGTCGCTTCATGAAGTCTGTTGCTATGATACAGCAGTGGCATTCCATGGACTTTATCAGTTTCATCTTCAGTTACCTGTGATGAACAGCAAAGGTTTTGACATTTTGTGCTGATAGCTTTTGAACCACAAGAGATATTACAAATCTGATTGCACCAATCGATTTCTGAGATTTTCTCATCTTCTGTGATATCCTACATGACCACCTTCCCATTGGGCGAGGGGCGAGGGGGGGGGCTTGCCCTTGATCCAGTATGGCAGCCAAGTTTCAGATGTAGCCTAAATCCTTTTTGTTTCTGAAATAAAAGGGCGTGCCGTGACTTTTGACTCGCCCCGTAGAACAGAACACGTGGAACAAAAGTTAGATCTTGGGTTAAGGCAGGTTGCCACTCGGGTGGGAATTTTCGACACCGTTTTGTAAATCACGGCCTGAGCGTGGCTTTCGAAATGCCTATTATCTCCAAACGGAATAAATCTGTGAACGCTGGCTTGCGTCTGTAACTGTCTCTTTCTCTTTTTGACTGACCTGGACGGACATGACCTCTCATCTCCGCAGGTGTCCTGGATCTTAGAAAAGACTGCCGACACTCGTACCAACATCGCCGTGTTCCATCCGCAATACGGCATTAGTTACCCAGTGTCCCCGGTGTCGGGGCGCGTGAGTTTCGTCATCGATCCGATGAATCTCGACAATCCGTCCATTCAGATCACGGAGGTGGAGCTGACCGATGAGGGGAAGTACATTTGTGAATACGCTACCTACCCCAGTGGAAACGAGAAGGGGGTCACCTCCCTGGTCGTATTAGGTGAGTGAGTGGTCTTTGTGCCCTGTTACCGTGTGAAACGTGGCTCTAACCTTGGCCAGGCTCTGGCCCTGCCTTTGTGCTATTGATCCGCCTGTTTATCATGCTGTGAAGCCGTCCTCGTGCTCCTGTCGTTTTCTTTCTCCCCTCTTTCCCTTTGATGTCTTTCTCAGGGCGGGACGTGCGTACAATGCAGGCCCTGTGCGAGCTCGCCTCCTCCCTCTCCTCCCTCTCCTCCCTCTCCTCCGAGCGCGCCGAGAAACGAGTCCCATCTAACACTCGCTCTCTGCTCTCTGTTCCCCAGCCAAACCCGTGAACAAAGCCTCCACCATCACCGTGCCTGCCGGCACCACTCCCGTCGCCGTGGCGAGCTGCGAGTCGGCCAACGGCCGGCCGCCGGCCGCCATCTCTTGGGTGACCGGCCTGGACGGCAACGCGACCGCCCCGGTCAGGACGGACAACTCGGACAACACGGTGACGATGCACAGCGACTACATGCTCGTCCCCACGCCGGCCCTCAACGGCAAAGACATCAGCTGCGTCGTCTCGCATCGAACCCAGAGCCAACCCGAGACCTTCAACATGAAGCTGGTGATCGAATGTACGTGCGCAGCCTTTCCCTTCCCTCCCGTTTACACAACGTGCAGACTCTCAGGGGCCTAATTAGTTTCAGAGGGCCGTCCGCCTGCGTGAGCAGACGCTCGAGTTCGCTTCAGTTCATCCTAAACGGCTGCCTGGTTCAAGTCGATACAAAGAGACGGCCTAATAAAGGCTGCTAGGGTTCTAGAGCGCGTGCCGTCTCCGGCACAGGGCTGAGCTCGCTTCAGTAACGCTAGTTAACAAAGCTAAAGTTTGAAGCCTTTCATTAAATTACAGGGTATCTCCTACATAAGACGTCATGCGTAACATGAAAGGCGTGCTGGGCTCTGCTCAAATCTAGGTAGGTGATTAATTCGTGCAGTTTAGCCTCGATGGAACATTCGATCATAATCAGCTGTGGCTGTGACGAGGTCGAAAGTGTTAGATGGGATTGGTGCTGGAGGGTTTCAGCATATTCCTCTTGGTTTCGATTCTCTGAAAAGGAATCAAAGAAACCCTAGAACATGTACATACAAGAGACCTGGGCTGACCTGAGCTCCGCACGGTTCCTCAGTAAATGTTTCTTTTTTTTTTTTTTTTAAAGATGTATGCTTCATCGATAACGAGGGGGGTTGGAAGTAGGGGCTTGGATTTGGACCAGTAGCGCTACCTGCCCAGTTGGATGAGGTTTTCGGTCAGTCGTTTCGCCGTCCCGTTGGCACACGTTTAAACACTGAAATTTTCGTTTGACATTAGAAATGAAGAGGGCTAAAGTTTCCCCCTCGGGTTAAAGCAGTTTCCCACCAGACGAGACGTGGGATTTTCTTTTCGGAGGTTGGCCGAGACGAACAAAAAATCCTCAAGGTAGCAAGCCGTCCTCTGGGGAAAAAAAGCAAACCGCAATCAACAAAGTTTCACTCGTACGAGCACCTAAACGGCAGCGTTTGATTTAGATTGGGTTAAAGGAACGTAAAGACAAAATAAAACA
This sequence comes from Parotocinclus haroldoi, assembly GCA_034779995.1. Lineage (NCBI taxonomy): Eukaryota > Metazoa > Chordata > Actinopteri > Siluriformes > Loricariidae > Parotocinclus > Parotocinclus haroldoi. Next base: position 5,375 of record JAUZST010014620.1, read on the forward strand.
CCATGTTTTCACTCCGTGATTCCACGTATGAAATTGGAATCCACAGGAACTGTGTGGTAGCTTAGTGGTTCAGGTACTGGACTCCTGGAGTTTTTTTTTTTGTTTTGTTTTGTTTTTTCCCCCAAACGTATCCAGTTGTCTGAATGGCACCCAGGACTCGAATCTAATCTGCACCTTAAAAGCTTAACTATCCCTACAGAACACGGGGCAGGTAGAAACGCGTCCCTGAACAGGTTACCAAGGTTACCAGTCCATCACCGGGGTGTTTAGCATGAGGAATGCCCCCTCATGTGGGATAGCGCACTGGTGCCGAACCTCAATGGGTTAATGACATGTTCTCTTCTGTCCTCTCAGACCCCCCTCAGGTACAGATCATGGGATATGACAACAACTGGTACATAGGCCGGACCAACGTGGTGTTAACCTGCCAGGCCGATGGCAATCCTCCTCCCACCACTGTGACCTGGAAAACGTAAGTGACATCGTACGAAACCCTCCATGGCTGGCAGTGTGTGAACACAACTGATCTCTTGACGGGGACGAGTCGAGGGTTCACGGTTTTAAAAAAGATCTAAGAATCCGTTCGCGTCGACGCGCAAGACGAACACGGGTACATCTTTCGTGCCATCTTTCTGCGTGCGTGCGTGCGTGCGTGTGCGTGACCTCAGTCAGATCGGAATGCGAGCCCTGCAGGACGTCCCGGAGCTCGTCCCTGTAAGCCAGATGAAGTCGGGCATGAGCACTTAACAAACAGCCGCATCGCAAAACTCGTGGACCATCAAAAAAAAGCTTGGTAATGCCAGATGTTTTAGCCTGCATGCTGCAAGCCGGTCATGTCAAACCGAATCAAATCCCGACTCGCTCTGTTTGCACTACGGGCCCCCTGGTTCATACATTTTTGTAGAAAGTCTTGACAGCCGGACGTTGTAGTGTGCGTGAAAAGCCGTTCACATCTGAACAGAAGTAGCAGCGTGAGGCGAAGCGTCCAAAGCTCATTATAAAGCGTGTGAGAGTTCAGAGCCGCCTTGACGGCACGATAACGGAGCTCTGTTTTGTTTATTCCGACTTGAGTGGAAGGCGTTGTTCAGACGCTTCAACAGCGTGTTCAGCGCTAGCGTAGGACCCGAGTCCGGTCCTTGGTCTTTATACTTTTATTAATCAGTGTGATAACATTCCCCACAAGGTCTTGCCCCGGGACCGAGACGAGACCCAGCTCTGGCAAGCTGCCACTGCTGGGTCCTTGAGCAAGGCCCTTAAACCAACATTGCTTGGTCTGTACTTGATAAAACTGTATCAGTCGCTCCGTATACAGCAGATACCTAGACGTAGAAGGCCGAGTCCAAACGAGGTCGTTTATAAAAGCGAGACGGGTCTCGGCCTCATTTGGACTGGACTAGAGTACTACAAAAGTACTGAACATGCTGTTAAATGTTCTGAACGGTGCCTTCCGCTCCCAAAAAAACAAAACAAAAGACCACAGCTCACAGGGAAGGGCCACCCTGACCTCAGGACACCCTCAGGTACCTCACATCTGGAACTATTATTACGTTTTGACTTTTAAGAATAAAAACGGACAGAATGAATGTAGCTGTTTGTATTCAGATGACTTTCGTGGCCATTCTGTTGAAGTGAAGAAGGCTTTGCGTGATCAAGCCTCATTTCAGGCGACAGAGAAAAACGAGGGACTATTTTATTGGGGGTATTGCATTTTGAAATCATTGCGAGCACAATGTCTTGTAAAATAAACATTAAATGATCATGACGAAAGAAGATCTTATTTTTTAAGAGATATGGGGTGTGTTTTTGTATAATATATAATGAACTTTTTTTTTCTTCTCTTTATTCTTGTATGATTTTAAAAAAAAAAAAAAAAGCCTTAATCTGGTCTCAGTCTCGTCTCGGTCATGACTTGACTTCTAAGAATGATGTGTGTCTCTCCCCCCACCCCCCCACCCGCTCAACAAGAGGTCTTAATTATAACACTAATACATACAGGATGCTTTATAAAGTAATCAGATGATCCCGAACGTTGGATTTGGGCCACTTTATCCTGCACTTTGTACGTGACCTGAGAGAAAAAAACCTCCCTGCATCGCTTTGGTTTTTTTTTTTTTTCCTTTTTATCCTAAATTAATTGTTATTTCAATGGCAGGTTATCAGGCCCGATGCCCAGTTCGGTGGAGGTGAATCAGAACAAGCTGACGGTCCCGATAGTGGGCGAGACGTCGAACGCCACCTTCATCTGCGAGGTCATGAACCGCCTAGGCACGGGCAAGGACCAGGTCACTGCACACGTCAGGGGTGAGTGAAAACAGATTTGTGTGAATATGAAACGCGCGCGCACTCTCTCGTCCTCTGAGCACGAACGCACACATTTACCTTTCTGTTTGTCGCTTGTGTGTCTGTGGGAGTAACAGCAGCAGGAATCCAGAGGGATTGTGTGTTCGTGTAAGGCAGTTTGTTGGATCCATCCTGTTCTGTTGGGTTGCTGTGTGCGCACCTCCCAGTTGTGTGTGTGTGTGTGTGGCTGAATCATGCATGTCTTTCCTTCCTTTCCACGTGCTTTGTGCTTCATTCTGGCTCATCGTGCTTGATCTCATAATCACACGCCTCTGGAGAAAGTCTCTTTAAACGTCGAGCACGGGCTACGCCCACAGGCTTTCCCTCCTCAATTTTCCCTCTGCTCTCATTGTACCGCTGTGCGACCGGAAACAAAGCGATCGTGTCGTCGCCGTGGCAACCGTAGCCAAACATCCCTTAACGCTACGGTGACAGAACGGCATGTAATTGAAATCGACGTTGAAATGTTTGAGCGCTCCAGTTCGCCATACAAAACAGATGAGTAAATAATTATGATGTAACCGTTGATATACAGTGTTCGCTTTTGGTTTCTAGCGTCATTACGAGCGCCTGATGTTACTGTACTGTGCAAAAGTCTTAAGCCCCCGTTTAGATTTAGCTTTCGCAATGGTTTTTCCTCATCTGTGTGAGCTTTAGCATATCTTAACCTTACTCACGCTGTTCCCCTTGGTTTCCAAAAAGACGGCTCCTCATTTAAGCTTCTTCAGACTAAAGAAGGGTCAACTTCTCGAAATACTGGGCACGCCTATTTTTATTTATTTATTTTGTGTATTCTAATAAATAGACTGAGAATTGCATACGAGCGTTATTCCTTTACTAAAGCAACGGTACGTCTGAGCCAGTGGTGGCTTATTGTATTTTGAAACGATGTATTAATGAATCTTCAGTCCATTTACGAATAGTCTGACTAAACCGTATTCGCTTGCTTTTGTAAATGGTGCTGCTCATCGTGTTCTCCCCCGAGCTTTGAGTTCCTTTCACATTTTAGCACGTTATTCCATAAACGGATGGTCGTTATCGCTAAAGCCGATGCAGTAACTGCTTAGTACTTGCACAGGGCTTTTAATTTCGACACACCGTGACTGTGGCAGCTTTCAGGCTTAGTTTACTTAAGGAAAGACGTTTATCGTCCACAGTCCCGGTTTCTCTGGATTTGGTCACGAGGGGCGTGGCAGCACTGCGAAATCGGTCATCTTTCCGGGTGTCGGTTGCTATGATACCACAGCGGCGTTCCCCGGCCACCACAATCATCAATTCCAGTTTGTTACCTGTGACGAACAACAAAAGTTTTAATTTTTTTTTTTAATATTGCACCAATCGATTTCTGATACGATCCTGATCTTCTTTGGTCTCTCACATGACCACCTTCCTATTGGGGGGGGGAACTCGCCCTTGATCCAGTATGGTGGCTTTTAAGATAGCAGTCATGTTCCAGACATAGCCTAAATTATAGATTACACCCCTCCCCCTCACCCGTTACATGCTAGGGTATTCAGATACGCCATTTTTTTTTTATCTTATGTTTCTGACATAAAAGGGTGTCCCGTGACTTTTGCCTCACCCTGTACGTAATAAGCTTTCTGTTTTGTTTATTAAACGTGTTGTTGATCTTCATCATGTCGGAATAACGCGCTTCGAGAGAAGAGCGGCCGTGACTAAGAGGCTGTTTCGAATGTGCATCAGGCACGTCTGATCTATATCTGATCTGTTTAATAAGGTCAGCAGCGCGTCACTAAATTATAATCCAGCACACAACAACGGGGGGAAAAAAAAACCGTGTTGCTTTTTGTCGTAGTAAAATCGGGAACAGCAGGAACCCGCTTCATCTCCCGGTTTACCTAAATGACACTTCTACAGATCCCGGTTCAGCGACTTCCCTGGAACTCCGGTCTTGATCTTCATGTAACGAGATTTCTTCGGAAGCTCCGGTGCTGTGCCGCTTACCTGAACTTTTCTCTGCATAAGATGTTTGTTTTTAGTCTGCCTAAGAACTTTTTCCCGCGTGATGACCTGAATTGTGGCTGCCTGTCGCTTAGTGAGCCATGGAAAGTGTATTCACAACCTAAAAACTTAAAACTCCACTTACTAACTTTCAAGCTCCAGTGCAAACACGGAAACGACTTGGTACAGAAAATGTCTCCTGAGCTACATTTGGACTAAGTGGCAAGTTATGTCCATTATTTTAGGCCGAGCTGTTTAAACCTTCGTGATCTTCATTATTCATCGCATGTGCTGCATTAAGTCCCATCCCAAATAACCCGATACCAGGTGTTATTAGACTAAGAGTGCTTTGTGTTACTTATTTATTTCATAGCAGAGGACTTCAGCAGATGCAAAGTGCGCCCCGGTGGTTCAGCCTTCCCTTTTCCCTTCCCTCAAAAACTGCCATAAGTGCATGGTCGACCTCCGACCTGGTGAGAAGGCACCGCCGGGCCTGGAATATGGTCGTTTTGGTGGTGGGTCAAACGTCTGAGGTGTTTGGATGTGTTGACTGGAGAACGTAAACTAAAACGAACAAAGTGAAGAGTAAAACGTAGCCAATAGATGATCCCTTCAGAAATCAAGATGATAGAAAAATATCGCTAAGCTAGCTATCGCTAGCCAGGGCCGTCCAGGTTCCCCCAGCCTGGCAGAACGAGCGTCGCCTCCGGAACAAGAAGCTTCACAGTGAAACTCGGGGTTGTGGATTCTGTGTGTCTGTGTGTCTGTGTGTCTGTGTGTCTGTGTCTGTGTGTGTGTGTGTCTGTGTGTGTGTGTGTGTGTGTGTGTGTGTGTGTGTGTGTGTGTGTGTGTGTGTGT
>JAUZST010014621.1:0-10533 GCA_034779995.1 Parotocinclus haroldoi
ATATATATAGTCAGAAATAAACACAGCCACATTATGTGGGTGGAGTGGCACAACAGGGGGAATGACATTTGAAAGCTGCAGGTGGTCTTAGAAGCCAATGTGAGCCAAATTTTGCCCTGGCAAGTTCACCTTGTGAAAATGCTTGTGGATATACACAGTGTATGTCAGCTCCTTATGACATAATGGTATGTTGACAACTAATATCGGCATAAAAGTACATAAAAATAACATCAGACATGTCAAACCTTGCAGCAGATGGCAAAAAATCCTCACTGGATGCTGGTTTAGCAAGCCATCAAATCACAAAAGTAAAGTTTATAGAAACATATACAATACAATTTCTCAGATGAGAATTCAACACTAGAAGCTGATCTGCCTAGATACCATTGGCAGATCTGTATTGACTTACAATGAACAAAACCGCTAACCAATGGAAATACAGGGGTTCCAAACAAGTAAAAAATAAATAAATAAAACAAAATTAGGATTTATGGAGGCGGCTAAAGAAGCTCACATTCCAGTTACATTGGAAATCAATAAATGCTTGTAAAGTAACGTGAGCAACCAAAAAATGACTTTACTGCCATTTTATCTGCAGGTCAACAATGTCATGGAGTTGTTTTGATAGTAAGTGAATTTTATATGCCAAAAGCAAAAGTTTTTTTTACATCCTACGTGTATTTTAAAAGGCTAAATTGTTGGGGAGGTGTAGTTGCGTATGCAAAAAACAATGGCAGTCGTGTTCAGTGTGACATTTTTGGTGAATGGCTACATGTAAATAGCTGATAATTGGTATTCAGTTAATACTACTAATACAATTAATATTTAATTCCAGACAGTGTGAACTGAGGATATTTAGTGTTTAGTCTGATCATAGATCTTCATTTTAGGCATGCAAAATTGGCCTTTATGCACTAAAATCTTTAAAATTATTGAATGATATTTACACTGTAGGATTATGTAAATCCATTTCAATCCTTCTTTGAGGTACATTGCTTCTAAAATATCAATTATTTTCTTATGCATTTATTGACAAACTGGAAATCCTTCTGGCCATCTTTGCTCCTCAGATACTCAGCCTTTTGTGGATGCTGATTTTGTACGAAATCACTAGTATGATCACTTGTTGACAGCACCCGTCTGAAAATAATTACTTTTTTGTTTTTTAATTCATTGCTACCTCTAATGAATGATCCAACTTTTTAAAAAGTTGCAGCAGACCTGGAATTCAGGAATAGATGTTAATTAACAAATTAAATTAATTATGACAAAAACATGCTAGGTTCAAACTGTCTCCGATTAAATATACAAGTCAACGCAAAAACATACATTCATGCTGAGTACTCATACAACCTGAGGAGTGGTATTTTCCTATTGTTCACTCAGTATTATTTTTTAATGAGAGTCACTCAATGTTATGTAAGCAGTCATACATATAAAAACACAATAATACACCGTGTGGGGTTTTATGGCTGTCTTATATCACTTCTAAAACCATGTTATTTTCACTTAACATTATACTGAAACAAGGTAGCACATGTAAGTAATAGTTATGGACACATATTGACAACAATAATAAAGTTTTACCTTTTCTTTTATACGTGGTTCACCTGGTTCATTACATACATCCTTGTCCTTGATTTTATTTAACATCAGTTAAATAAATCAGTTGGATCAGATAAAAAACAACGTTATTTTTCTCAGTTTGTGAGGCAGCTTGTGACTATCACAAGAACAGTGGTTGAAGAAAACGTGTATGAAGGAATTCACTTCTGACTGATATGAGCCATTGTGTGATTAATGTTCATACAACAAAATATCTAATTTTCACACACTGGATAACACTAACATTCTGTTCCTCACCATGAAACTGTACTTGACTGTTAAAATACAGCTCATACTGAAAATATTGAAGATTTAAAACATTATGACCGTTCACAGATAAAATAAAGAACAATGTTGGTATCTCATGGCTATATATGATGGTAAGTCTATTTTAGTAGTCGGCATGTTGAATAAGATTGCGACTCCAATGGTCTAATCTTTATGGTCAGATGACTGGGACTAAGTGTTTCTGAATCAGCAAGGCCTTTGAGGTGCTTCCAATCAGCAGTGGTAAATACCTACCGACCGTGCTACCTGAGTAGTGAGTACCTACCGAAACAATAACCAGTGACAGGATTGGCCAAAGCTCATGAGCGTGCAAGCACAACAAAGTCTCTCCAATCTGCTTTGGGATGACAAAAGAGTATGGAACAAATCATTAAAATATAATGATGGTTATGAAATAAATATGTCAATACATTGCACCCTGTTGAGTACTGGGCTTTGTAGCTGCACACCAGTCAGAGTGTCCATACTAACCATGTCCTTGTCTACCATCAAAAGCACCTACGATGTGAATGGAAGCGTCACAACTTAGAGTAATAGAATAAAATACAACCCTGTGTATTTCATGCTTAATGTTTACTTAATTAAGGTTTGGCTGATTTTTATTTGGAATTCATTTATTATTATACTCTTTTATACACACTGAACATCGCAAGGTGGTACAGTGACACAATGATTGGCATTCACAGCTCCAGAGATTCCATATCGATTTCAGCCCAGACTCTGCCAGTTTGAAGTGTGCTTTTCTTCTCTGTAAGTTTTCTTCAGTCGTGTGCCCTTGTCTTCAGTCGCTTCAGGTTGGTTTCTGCAGTGTTTCTTATGTTAACATCCTAACAGCAATATTTTCCTGACCTTTTTACTGAAGTGCATGGCTTTAAGAGGACCAAATAACTTAAAACCAGCAGTCCATAATCTATCAAATACAAATTCAGTAATTTAGGTGTTCATCTTATGTGCATTCTTTCTACTCCCAAAAGTCTAATAAACTGAGAAACAATACAGTGCATACTGTATATCTTCCTCAGCTGGTTATCAATCAACTGCAATCATATGATAAGCCAGTATTTTAATCAGTAGATATTTTTACGTCAATAGTAATTATATTGAAGTTAAATGTAAAACTATTGTTCATCACTGGCCATGATGCATACATTATAATAATAAAGAACCTAAATAAATTAGTTTAGGGTATGTCAAGTCTGCATTCCTGCCAAATTTTGGTGGAGGCAGTAGGAAATTGGACCAAGGTTTCAGTGGCATCACATCATCATTAGTCAAGGATATAGACTGATACATGGAATCCTTTTGATTGCTAGCATCATAGCGGTCAACTGATAGCATGCTTACTGTGATGTGTAATATGACCCCAGTTCAAAGAAGATGTATACTAGTACTAGCTCTAAAAAATGTAGAGGATAACTTACACTGACAACCACAGAGCACAGAGCTGTAAGTAATGGAGTTTAAATCATTTAGAAGCCCTAACAGGACCAGCGAGACTGTCAAGAGTGTTCCTGAGAATAACATTAAGATAGACAGCATCTCCCTCAGGATTATTTCTTAGTCTCAAACTCAGACAGACAAAAAGCCAAACACACTCTACAACAATGATTCTGCATAATGAATTAACACGTGTGTGTGTGTCTTAAGTGAAACACACCAATCAGGTTTTTTTTTAAACATAAAAACACATAATTTAAGTTTGACTTTAAACTTAACTTAAATTTAATTTATGTAAGCAACAATTCAGAGGTAGTGCACTTGTTTATCCAGAACTTTCCAGCATAAGCATTTGCTACACACTGCATTTGTTTCATGCTACTGAATACAAACAGACCTTAAATGTACTAAACCTTAATCCGTTCTCATCACATTGTGTTTCTGCATCTCTCCATGTAAGGTATTAATTCCTGTGTTGTGTCCAAACTGTCAGGGATGCCGTAAACTGTTCACCAAACTAAACACAGCAGTACAGGAATCTTCTATTTAATAGCTGACAATTCCAACCCACACTTTAGTTCTCGGCCAGATTGTGGATCTTGCTTTGTGATGCAATGATTAAGTAATATACTGAAGAAAAAGAAGTAGCAAAAGAAGTGTGGGATAGGGAGGGAGCTTTGTGTTAATTCAGTATTATGTGTTCTTAATAGTGCTCTTATAAGCAACCAATACAGAGCAATGTGTAACATGTCTTCCACACCAGGCAACACCATACACACACACACAGACTTTCAAAGTAATGGAGCGTCCATTAATTCTAGTTCTAATTTTCATACGCAGATTTCCATCCTGATTAATATGTAGAGTTTTGTGATGCTTTTGAAGTGTTTGTGGTAACATTTTATTTCATATCACATTTATCCATGAGAGTTGACGAGTCATATAGTTGTGCCAACAAAAGCTGTTACATAGAGTGTAATCTGACAGAGCACAATTGTAACAAATAGCTTGGAGGGGTAACAGAAGGGAGTGAAAGTGAGCAAGTGAGTAGAGTGTGTGTGTGTGTGTGTGTGTTTGTGTGTATGTCATCTTTTATTATGGCATAATGAACATGAATACAGAACTATAGCACTAATTACAGAGACAGAATGGACGCAGGCGCTGCAATATAGTCTGTTTAAAAAATGCAATCTAAAATACAAATGTTAATAAATACAGGGTTATGGTTAGGGTTAGGGTTAGGGTTAGACCAGTTTTCAATCAGTAAATCAGATGTGACTAGTCCCGTGCACTACACATTTCAAATCTTCTCCAAGTCTTAAGGGGAAAAGACATTTTATAGTCAACTGCAACAGACGTAAATACTGAATTGCTAATACTATTAATACTTTCAATTTGCAGCTACACACTACAAGTATGATACAATAGAAAGTTTTAAGTGGCATTTGTGAATATCTGTATTAGAATGCTTGACAAAGGTTTGCCAAAGTAATCCTATGTGTTAGGGTTCCTACCTTTCGCCCCGGAGCGTTCGGCAGTCCTCACTGGTGGCCTTTACAGAGCTATCAGTAAGGCGGTTTATATCTGGTGATAACCTGATTACCTGAACATCTGCTTTTCCCGTTACTTAAGGACAAGTTTTAGCGTTGTTCGCCAGGTCGTCACTTTCACTCCACCCAGTACGCGCGCCTGACCACCGGTTCACTTGCACACACGCGTGCACCTTTAGGGTTAGTTGGTAACATCCCGGGGCTAATAGTGTTGACGGACCCAGAGGCATTTAGAATAAGCGCCCCCCTAGCGAACAGTTTGCGCGTTGGTTCCAGTCAGGACGCAAGACAGCATTGCGCCATTTCTTCCTTTTGTTTTTTTTTTTTGTGTTCAGGGCCTTTTACTCCCCTCTTTTCCCCCTTTTAGTTTTTCTATATTATTTCCCCATTATTATTATGCGTTGTGGGATTTCATCACTCCCGCATGCTTGGGTCCTACCACATATCATAACAGTATGCCCCTGAGGTAAATATCACCTATTTATGAAGGACAGCTCTTGTTGCCATGCCATATGAGAGATTATGGGTGTTCGTCATAGGCATTGAAGCCTTGCCATTTATGCATTGAAATCCGTATAGATTATTTAAATAATGTAATGATATTATGCATTGTAGAGTGCATAATGTCCAAAACACAACATCCTGATCATTGCTGGAGTTTGTGGACAGGGCAACATAAAAATTTAATATAAGAATTATAATATAAATTATAATGCTAACATCATGCTAAATTCCAATGCTAACATTTTTACATGTTACCATTCAATCAATAATGACATGAACAATATTCATTATGTTTTACCATATCAAATTGTATTACAGAAGAAGACACTTTTAAAACACTTTTTAGTGGTGCATATCTCATTTAGCTCTTAAATTATAGAATGGGTTAAAATGTTGTGAAAAATGTTTTTGTGATACATTTAGTTTAATCTGACCCTGAATATGTGAGATTAACATATGAAGTAAAAAAAATTTATAAATAAATAATAAATCATGTTATCTATTGAGTTATAAGAAAAAGTAGTATTATAATAAATTATAAATTCATCTGAGTGTTTGAGACTTTCATGACTCACTGTTTGAGTAGGGCATAGATATGAACTGAACAGATTTTGTAGAGGATCTGTGATGTTCAGATTGTTCTGGATCACTGTGATGTCAGACTGCTGGAACCTTGTTAGAAAATGTTGCATCATTATACGGCTGCCTCTTCCAATGAGTGGAGTCATGGTTGGAACGTTTTGCAAAACAATAATCCAAATATTTAACAAAAATAATTAAGATAATTTTAATAATAATTAATATTTAACAAAAATAAGTAAAAAAGATAACTCAACCACATAATACATTTTTGACATGTCCTCATGTCCCCATTTTCTGACTTTAAATGTCACAATGTGAGGTAAGATATGAAAAAGTGTCAACCAGACAGGACCTATGACTTTTCAAGGATCTGGAGTGATTTTATATTAAGGAACATCTCAGATCCCATTCCTCTGTATCTCTAATTTCATTAAGCAATGTATAAGTATCAGTGCCATTATGTTGGTTAAGGGGAGGTTGCACAAGGTAATTAACCTTCTTACGATACAATGGCATTACTTTATTGTTCATTCCCAACTTTTCAAAATGTGCCAAAATTTTGACAAAGTTCTGTTTTTTTAAATTAATGTTGCAGTATTACATTATAAATTGCAGTGCATAGCAAATTTTAAAAGAGGCATAACAATTAATGCTAGTTTCAGAAGCATGTTGGCACAAATAAACAGATAGGGATTACATTGCGCTGACGAATAATTATTTATTAGGAACTCAAAACAATACATCTGCAAATTGATGTATATAACCAAAATGTTTTTGATGACATTTTATAAACTCTATAGACCACTCAAGGCAGTGTGCTACCATATGATTTTATCATAACTAAAGGAGGTTTTAATAACACCTTATATTAGTGACAAAACAAAACCAGTGCATAGCCTCTTCTGGCTTATTGGTATTTTGTTACTTTTATATGATTACATAATGTACATCATTTAATATAGAAATATACACTGCTCAAAAAATTAAAGGGAACACAAACAACACAATGTCACTCCAAGTGTTGCCTTTATTTTTTGAGCAGTATATTATACTTATATTAGCCCTTAATTCTTTGTCAAGAATCCCAAGCAACCATATATAATCTGTGCTCCTCAGTCATTTATCTCTGAATGTCTCCTCTCCTCTCTTTCAATATGGGCACCATAAGATTTTAAGGACTCATTCTTACAGCTTTATGTTCTTTGTCAAGACCAGTAAAATGTCCTCTCAATGTCAAAGCTTTCTATTATTGTGGACACATTTAATTCTCACAGTGGCATATAAACTTCACCCCCTACACATACACCGGCATTGTGGCACATTGAACAAAGAACTTGGAGATGATAATACTGTAATTTGCTTGCTGCATGCAAAATACATTGTTAGAGCCTGCAAGGCCTTTAGTGAGTAAACAAGTGTACAGAGAACGTTGCAACATAGGGCATGATTAGGTATTTATAGATGTGGGTTGACTTGCACACTGATTATGTGATAAAAAGGCAGTAAATGAGATGAGTGTGAAAGAGGAGGAGTGATATTTATTTGTCTGTAGTTAAGCATAACACTATTAACTGGAGAAAGAAACAAGCACACACACATACAATTTTTGCTATAGCTAATTAATGCTATACCTGCACCTACACCTAATCCTAATGTTTACCATAATTACCAAATAAATATATTGGCTCTTCAGAAAAACAGTACTATTTATGTATGCTGATAATTAGTAAAACTGGTAGGTTTTACTAGTAGAGTAAATTAGGTTAATTGTGTCATTACCGGGCTGTGATTAGACAATAATCACAGAATTCTCATAGCCAAAGTGTTAGATGTAGAGGAAATGGACAGGCATTAAGACTTCAGTAAATTTGACAAGTTCAAAATCGCTATGGACAGACGACAGGGTCAACACTGAGTACCTCGACACGGCTACATGGTGCTGGGCACCCAAGGGTAGCAATGTGCAATGGCAATGGAGGATATCTAATCCGGTCCAGACTGACAGGAGGACTACTGTGGCACAAAGCACATAAATGTATGTTGGTTAGGGAAGAAATCTGACAGAACATTCCATTGATCATGCATTGCATAGTAGATCACAGTATGGAAATGCATAGACGCAGACCAATTCGAGTTTAGAGGTGATTGTTGTAATGTTTTGTCTCATCAGTGTTTACTCACATAGATGTCTTATTGATGTTAAGGTAGAATAATAAGGTAGAATAATCCCTACCTACTACGTATTAAACCAAAATTAAATAAAAGTCCAATTATAGTCAAGTCTTGGCAAGGCACAGAAATAATTCAAGCCAAGGCTATTTTATATGTCTTTTTAATTTTGAAACACAAATGTAACTGAGTTATTTGATATTTAAAAAGGGCTCTTCCCAGAAGTAGAAGTGGTATATATACTAGAAGAAAATTGTGTACCTCTGCTGAGTAAGTAAAATACTGTCTTTTGGGACTGACCCAAAGGTGTGTGAATTCGTGTGCGAGGCACAAGCTGGCATTTTGGCAGACAGATGTAAGTTTCCAACCTGTCTCTTCACACTTCAGCATGGCTGAGAAATCATCCGACCATAACCCTGACAGCACCAAAGGAGATAGAGATGGGGGAGGATGAGAGAGAGAGAGTGTTGTGACACTAAGAGCTCGATCTCTCATCTCTTCTCCCTGCTGACAGTGGGGAAAGCCTCATTGGTCACACGTGTGTCTGCAAACCCACTGGCTTTGAGGTGCCTGCTCGGCTATTAACCTGCACAATGGCTTCATCTGCACCAGTTTACCTTCACACCCAAAGAAACACTGGAGGATACAGGTACACATCAGTCCCATGTGCATTAATTCATTTTACTTACAGGCGGTAGCTAAAACGAGAATTTGGAAATTCCTTACAGCAGTGATGAAATGAAAGTGATGTGATGAAAGTAATGACAGTTTAATAGATTTTTGGAATGTTGCCTAAACTGGAAATAGCCGTAAATGAAATGTTTGCTCCATGCTGTCTTAAAGTCTATAAGCTTAGTACATACAGATTATACAAATACAGGAATAAGACTACAAATATAGATAGATAGGGATGAATGTGTGTGTGTGTGTGTGTGTGTGTGTGTGTGTGTGTGTGTGTGTGTGTGTGTGTGTGTGTGTTCTGGGTGCTCTGGCTGGCCACAGTTGATTAAAGATGTCTGCTCAGGGATCTAGCTGCAGCCCTATGTCTGCAGCATGCTATTGGTTAAGCCATCTCTGCTAACAGCCCGTACATGTCATCCACTGGAGTTATGGCATCATCAGCCCACTCATAAGGCTCTCCATTGTTCTGAAATGAAAGTGCATCAGTTTCCTGGGCCATGCCACCAGCAACATGAGTTGTGGCTGCTATTATTTTCAGATGGCACAAAGGAAACGGAGGAATGAAGACTGAGGGAGCGTGTGAACCATTGCTGCTTCTATCCCTGATTTACATGCTTCCTAATATCATACACCAGTACCTTTGTATCGGCCTGCCATATGTACCACATACTTTCAGCATTGGTTTATATCATTTTAGGAGCCACTGTTTATATAATACATAATTATTTTTTAAAGTGGTCGACACTATGTCAAAAATAATTGGCACACTTCTGTTCTGTCTCCAAACTCTCAGTCACACTAATACATCACTGAAGCAGAGAAGATCTGGTCATTTGACCAAAAAGGGAAAAATATTTTGTATATGTGAGTGGAAAAATATGTGGTCTTTTGCTTTCAGTGCCTGATGTGACAATCAATGTGTAGCAATAACTGCAACCTGGAGGAATTTTGAGATTTTAAAATTCTGAGATGTTGGTGAGTTTTCTCACATGGACATTTATATTTAAACTTAGGAGTTTGATTACACAAAACACATTTTTTTCTTTAAAAACATTATTTTGAACCATTATTTCTATACGCCTTTATTGCCATTAGCCAATATGAAAAAAGTCACTTTTTTGCACCCATGCTTTTACACAGTCTGAATGTGGATTCGTAGAGATAAATTCTGTTGAGATTATTTGAAGATCTTTTTTTCGGAGACACCTTTGTTTAAGCCATGCTATTCTTTCACAAATTTGTTGTGAAGATCAGAATTTGATAGATCCATGCGCTATAAATACAACATGATGCCCACTCACAACTGTCATCCCATTAATTGCAAACACCTAACTATTTCACATTAAAAATAACTGCTAATCTTAGTGGTTCACGTGCTGTTGCCACTCACAGTTACTATTAGATCATTTCCCTCAATAAATCAATTACTATGTACAATTTTTCATCTCACTTATTTAATTTGACTGACTTTACCTACTTGCAGGCCCTTTGTGAAAATCTGATGTTTTGGATAACATTAATCCGCTAATATAGACCATATTAAAGGGCTCACAGAAGCACATGGGGAAATCACTGAATGCTGAATGCATTTCTGAACTTTCACAACATTTTTTCTGTTTTTCACCTTTTTTTTAGTAGTGACTGTTAGGATAGGGTCCCCGGGAGATCTCGCGAGACCATTCCTAGTCTCGCTAAATCCCCAGGATCCCTATCTGGT
>JAUZST010014622.1:0-10533 GCA_034779995.1 Parotocinclus haroldoi
AATGACTTTGTAATTAACTGCAATTCATCTGTTCACCTATCATAATCTAGAGCTAATACAAATAGCCACCACAAAAAATGATGCAGCAAACTTTGTGAACACCAAAACTTGTGGACATGCCTGTATATATAAAGATGCTGTGTGATTAGAAAGCCTTGCTATTCAATACTACAAATTACTTCTGCACTATTAATAGTCATGAAAGTGATTACAACTATGATTAACATAAAGCAATAAACTGCCTGTGATACAGCAAACAATACCACACACTGTCCCTGAGACTAAGACTTTTTTATTCTTTCAGCCAATGCAAGACCATTTCATAACAACATCTGAACATATACATTACCCAATTATACCTTCATCATCTGTATGTTGAATTGCTGTTGTTAAAGTAGGTTGCCCTGTAGGCCTTGATTAAATTACCTGTGAACCCTCTTAGCTAAATGACCTGTACAGTTTAGCTGTAAGGTAATGCATTTCTAATGTTTTTTTTGATGGAAATGTTATTATTTAAAAAAGAAAAGGCAAAAAAGATAAGATTCTCCTGAAAAGTATCCTTCCAAATCAAAATGTGCTATTGTCGGCCTCAGACACCTGGATGTGAAGCTGAAATCTCAAAACTACTGGTATTCCAATATATCGGCCGTCAATCATTATCGTCCGATTTCCTTGACATAGCATGTGATCAGTGTATGGCGATCAATGACTTTCACTGCCGGTCACAAAAACTGATCACCTGTACTTTGTTGCCCACAGAGGCCCTGTGTGCAGTGTTGTGTCTCCGCCCCCTTTCCTTCACACTGCGCAGGCACGTGGCGACAAATCATAAACAAACATGTCTGCTGTGTGGAACTTTTACACGGTCTGTGAGAGTGATGTAAAGTTTGCATCCTGCGACACATGCAACAAAAAAATACCTTGTGGGGGAAGCACATTAAAATGCTTTAACACAACTAATTTATTATGTCATTTAAACAATAAATTATAGTTTTTGAGGCTCACTGCAAATAATTAAATAAAGGCACCCGGAGCAGCAACAGTCAGACTGCAGTTAACGCAGCCCATACTTGTTAACACTCGCCTGTATGAGCGTGACAGGCAGAAGGCCAACAAATAACTCAAAAAATAATTAAATTCATCAAGTTAGATGACCAGGCTTTTTCTTTTGGAAGAATAGTTGTGTATTTTGTAAAAACTTGCTTTCATCTAAGATAATTTTACTTTTCCTTTTTTTTCTAGATTACGTAGCCAGTAGAACTCATTATAACTAAATCGAAAAATGTATAGTCAACGTGATCGGTATCGAAATTGGCAGCATGAAACACGAGGAGAGAAACCTACTCAAAACTAATATTTCTAGATTTAAAGAGCAACTGTTATTCAACAAATATGACCTATCTAGATTTACCTTCCAACGTACGGAAATGAAAATTGCAAACCATTCTACACTTTTATACACAAGAAGGAGCCCATAGAGACCTGAATGTTCAGCCTGATCTAATGCGAGCAGAAATTAACTTTGGCATATCTGCTCTAAATTACATTGAATTTTCATGAATTAAATATTTCTGTATTAGTGAACATAACGTGCCAGATGCAGTGATGTACTTATACACAACAACATTGGCTCTCTTTGAACAGGTGCAGTGAGTAGTGACGATCACAGACCAGGAAATGGCTATACAAGGCTACACAATGGCTATACTTATTAAGGCCCAATAAGTAAAGTTAAACAAGTTTAAATGCAACTGCAAATTTGCCATAAAACATGAGTGGCTTATCTGGTGCCCAGAGTGCCCAAACTTTTGCACTTGGAAAATTTAATATTTGATTTTAGATAAGCAGTAACAGCACAATAACATGTACAGAAATTTGTGAAGTTTGCTAACTGTGTTGTTTGATTATTGGGAAGAGAGAGAGCGAGAGCGAGAGAGAGAGAGAGAGAGAGGGAGAGAGAGAGAGGAAGATGAACCTGATACCTATGTTATCGGTGAATCAGTACTTTTACTGAGAGACCGAGGGACAACTTAATGACTATTGATCACAGTGCAGAGGTCAGTATATCAAACATTTGGGAAAAACGCAAATTTCCTCAGTGCGCCACCAGAGAACGGAGAGCAAATATTTAATCAATCCAAACCTTTGCCTCAGCTTCCTTTATCTCTATGAACAGGTTCCTCTGAAGTGATGTGAGGATGGCAGAATGATGGAAATCATGAGAAAATGTTTAAAATACTGACAGCGGGACTGTAAATAGCCAATGCAATCTTAAGTCCGACTGTCTACAAGTTGTGATGCCAAGGAAGCAGATAAATATACTTTCAACCTAATTCACAATTTCTGGTAACTTATAGATATAGGAATAAAATACATGACATTTAAAACAAAGTTGATATTGCCATCATATTGTACATGTTTTTCAAATGGCACTATGCATGTATTTTTAGTGTAAAAATCTAATTGTAATTGATAAATTTGCTTCTCCAATAAAGAAACATTAATCAATTTATTGATATCAATTAACATTAATAAATGGTTTTGAACTGACAATTATATCACCATGTCTACTAAATCAAACTGTATTTATCATATTCACTTTCTCTTTTGCATTCTGTACTGTTTACTACTTAAATTTTGGTCAGAAGTGTCTGGGGGGTGGTCTGGCTGGGACAAGCTTCGGACCTCCTGATCTTTAAGGGCAGAGCTGAGGGTTTACATTCAAATGGATTTATGATGCTCTGGGATTTTGGGTTGCTGTCTTCTTGCCTCCTCCTTGTAATCGCTCAGGTTTGTTAATGGTGGGTTGTTGATGTCTCATGTGATCTCTCTTTTAAGAGTTTCATGCTGCCCGTGGCATAAATAATAGTTGATATATTCTGTGCCCTTAATTAATAAGTATATTAACTACATTTTCTCTTTTCTCTCCTAGCTGATGTTCTGGTACCAGTTCCAGCTCTCCTAGAACCTCCCACTGAGATCTCTATTCTAAAGTGACTCAGCGTATGAGACGAAATATTTGCTGATACTGTATGTATATCTTTTACATTATTTTATTTACCTACAAAATATCTATGTACCCATTATTTACTTTATTTACTATACTTAATTCTACTATTAAGTAAATTTCTATTATTATTATTATTATTATTATTATTAATATTAATATTATTATTTCTATTAACATATAGGCCACCCAAGGATGGGAGGATGGGTCCTGTTTTGATTCTTGGTCCTTCCAATGTTTCTTGCTTGCTCACTTTGGGATTGGCCTTTTAAGATATTATAATGTTGTAAGGACAATTCTTTGGGACAATGTTTCATTGTAAAAAGCGCTATATAAATTAATCTGATTTGACTTGATTAATTTTTTTACAGAGTCAGTGCCTAACCGGCAGCATGGGGCACAAGACAGGATCAACCCTAGACTTGGTGTCAATCCATCATAGGGCAAACACACACAATAATAATTGTACACACTCCCAATAATTGTGATATTAATATTAACTCATGTTAAAATGTTTATTAGAAGTAAAACAGGCATGTCTAGGTTTGCTTCTGCAGGGTAAGCACTGGCTTTCCCACGACCTGACCAGTATTAAGCAGATTAAAAAAAGAAATATATTTTTAATTCTGCTTAAACTACAATATCTATTTATTTTTTATTTTTGGCAATTCTAGCCACTGATCTATTGAAGCACAAAATGCTGTGTCAGGCGTGACACTCTAAAAGTATGTGTTTCTAACAGTTTTTAACGTTCAGCATAACACATTCTACTCCCAGAATTAAAAAAAAACCTTTGAACTGTAGAAGGACTAGGTCTTACATATTTTTTTATAGAAATTCTGGACAAACGCTGGATGTTACAGCTCACAAACGGCTAAACAGGACTATGATATTCTTAACTCACCACCATCAGCAGTGGTGCTTATCACTTCTGCACTGGTGATATTGTGAGCTCCATTAGACACAGTCAGAGAGAGTGTGTACTCAGTGTTGGGCTGGAGGTCAGAGATCACTACCGAGGTCAGAAAAGGTTCAAGACTGAGTGTCTGGCTTTCCTGGGTAGAATTGACTGTGAGATAATAGCGTTCCACTTTCCCCTGAAGGTCCTGCAAAGCTGAGGATAAAAAGAAAGGGGGTGAGGGAGAGATACAGCCAAACAATTACTTAGACTGAAATGAAAAGGCACACAGGGGATAATATGTCAAACAGAGACATGCTCAGATTATGTTTGGACTAAACTAGTGCTCGGGTTGAAGGTGTCTTACTGGGTGAGGTCCAGTTAAGCAGAATGGCAGTGTGGTTGATGGTCAGAGCAGATACATTCACAGCGTAGAGTGGCATGCCAGCCAGAGTGACTCCTGAATACACCTCTCCTGTAGCAAAGCCAACATCATTGTGCACCAACAGCTTGTATTCATACACTGTAAATCTGTAACGGCAGAAATCAAATTTGTCAGCAGTGCCCTATATAAGAATATTCACTTGTGTAGGTTTCTCGTCAACTTTGAGGAGGTACACACTGCTTGCACCCTTTCAAAGCGCTAATTTGCAAATTGGTGACATTGTCATCGTATTTACACACTGTAAAGTCTGTAAAATTACATGAGCAGTCTCAAAAGTCACTAAATATAGCTAGAAAATCCCTAACTTGGCATGGCAGCAGCTGTCCGTGACTGGCAGGGGATGCATCCAGCACGTGTTAAAGCATGTCTTCCTCCCTCAGAGAACATAGCCATAACCATATAAGATTAATATTTAAAAGTTATATTAATTATAATAACAGATCTAACAGCCAGGGGAAAACATGACACCGTTAATAAGCAAAATCACAAGGATGCACTTAGCAGGAATTTATGGGGGTGGTTAGGAGACACGCCGCCCTGTTTTTCCATCATCAGCTCCAGCCCCACTGCACTCACGACACAAAGGGCAGTAACTCTCTCCATATCCATCCTTTCGTTGAGTAAGAATGTCATGTCACCAACACTTTCCCGTCAAGGGCACAAAATCCTACAGTCATTGTATTGGACTAAATTATGTTCATATACATATTTTTACATTATTCTACACTGTTTTTCTTTGCTATAGCTTTTATATTCCTTATTTTATTATTATTATTATCTTTCATTTTATATATTATCTCAATAAGATAGCTTGAATATTACTTACATATATAATCGCAGCAACCCACTTCCTTTATGAGTCTTGGTGTTCCCTTGGATTCTACCTTCTAAAATCTAGGGAGTTTTTCCTTTCCACTGTTGCCCCAGGTATGCTCAATTTAGGATTGGTCTTATAATTTAGAAGATAATCTAAAATTCTAAAGCTGTTTTTAAACAATTCCATTGTAAAAAGGTGCTATAGAAATAGAAGCTGACTTTACTTTTCATGTTGAGTTACTTGCAAGACAGTGCTGGAAGTCTCGGTGGCTCTGCCTTTTGAGTCAGCTGTGACTGTACTGTAGCAGTCGAAGAGGATTTCTAGTTGTAAGACAATTTGTTATCTTATCTGATGTGTTAAATCTAAGGCATTTAAGTTGTAAAATAATTGGTTTGATTAAATTAAATGAAAACACCAGTGAAAAAAGCTTGTATATAAAACTTTATTTCTTAATAAATTAATAGTCCGAAAGGTAATAAAATACAGTGGTACTATTATTATTATTAATCCGTTTCAAAAGTCATGTCAAAATGCAGAACAGAGCAATGATGTTAATGAATTTATTTTATTTACTGTCACTTTTTAACAGCAATGGCCATTCAACAACAGACACAAAGTTAAGTTAACATTCCAGCATTCAAGATTAGAGCAAAGCTGGTCTCATATATACTCAGGGCCAATTTAGCGCTATCAAGTAACCTATAGTAAGTCTTTGGACTGTGGGAAAAAACAAGGTTACCCAGATTAAACCCACTCAGACACAAGGAGAACATGCAAACTCCACACTAATAAGACCCAGATCACTCCAGCTGGGCTCAAACCCAGGACCTTCTCACTGTGAGGCGACATTGCTAGCCATTGAGCCACTGTACATCTATGCAAATATGGCAAATACAGAGAGATGTTCCATAAAGAAATAATATAAACTGAATTAATCCATTCTAGACACCCAGAGTCCACAAGTCCCCACTATATAAGGCATTACATCAATCAGTCAAGTTTTATTATATACTTTATATAGGGTATAAGGTAAGTCCCACTTAAACACTGCTAATACATGTGTTGATGTTTGTTGCATCACTCATAGGGCTCACACTGATTTGATGTAATTTGGATAATATGGGGGCTCCTTGCGCCTCATATAAGTCTAAGAAACAGCCTCTCATGTACATTGGTCAGTGAGTACTATATTTAATAAAGAGGGTAAACCTGTAAATACAGACAAAACAAAACAAACAAAAAACTGATCAGATGAAATGCAAACACTATCATTTATAATAAATGCATTAAGTGCTATGGTAATTCTCACGGTTTTCCTCTTTGTTGTCGCTGTTTTATCTTCTTAGGAGCCATGGTAAATTATGTACACCAATATATTTAACTAAAAAAAATACAGCAGATTTGTACCTGACATATGCTTTTATGTTTCAGCTCGAAAAGGCAGATGAGCCTCGTGTCTCAACTTAAAATTGTTTTTCGTCAAAATGCTTCAAGGTATGTACTGTACTAATAAATAAATAGTAAGTACATTTAAATACACTACTCACAAAAATGTAGGTTTTTTAAAAAAATGAATACAGAGAGATTCCCATAGAACTGCTGGACAAATTGATCCTGTCCATGCCCCATCACTGTCAGTGTATGTTGGCAGCCTTGAGTGAACATACACTCTAATGACAGTCAATGTGTGTCAATCTCGTCCAGTTTACCTTGCTTCTGTTCATTCTCATGAATATATCACTTGCTACTCAATCACCATAAATGAGTTTGTATCATATTTGTGTGATCAAACAACTTTCTTTGACCTTTTTTTCTGATGAGCTTGTTTAATTAAATAAAATGAAATGCTTCAATTTTTAATCGCTTCATATTCATTTTTAAAACGACCCCTAATTTTTGTGAGCAGCCTATCGTCCCAGTAGGATTGCCCACGGAGTTTGGGCCCAAGGTTTCTTCCTCATTGTATTTAGGGAGTTTTTAGCTTACTCACTCACGTGGTTATGGATAGTTGTAAAGCTGCTTTAAGACAATGCAGTGTTAAAAAAGGAAACCATAAATAAGTTTGATTTGAAATTTCGACTTAAAAGATAAATGGATTATGATTGAAGGGATCATTTGACCAATCAACAAGGAAACCAATGTGCTCTTAATCTCACCAGTTATAATAAAGTGGTAGTAAACTAGATGTAGCCATATATACTAAAATCTCTTTGATACTGCTTACATAGTTTAAATATAATGTGTCTCGTACACAAGAGTTCACTAAATTGAGTGTAACTGTGGTCAGTTTTGATGATATTTGCCACATGATAAATGTAATGCCCATATCGTAATGCTCATCGCAAAAGCATTAATATAACAGCTCTAGTACAGTGTGTCTGGGGTGTGCAGTACATATGGCATCACAAAAAGCTCAATTCAATGTTTTCCAAGGTAGAATAACTGTTCAATGACATATGGAGAGAACGCTAATTAATATTATATTCTTATATGCTTATATGCTTATATTCTTCCTTCTTAATAAAGGCACAAATAGTCTGCATTTTTTGATGAGTGACAGAGGCTAGAGTAGCAGAACTATAGAGTAATATGCTGAGGTCTGTATGTGCACTAAACACACACACACACACACACACACACACACACACACACACACACACACACACACACACACACACACAAAGAAGATTAGTGCAAAGCAATGTAATTCTTTTGGATATTTGGTTAATGTATCTTTGAGCAGTATTAAAAAGATGGCATCGGAGCACAAAACCAGTTTTGTACACACTGGCAACGTTTGCATTAAAGCTAATTTTGGTAATCTCACCTGCTAAGGCCTTTATCTTCATGGAACAATTTGTCTCCTGCGTAAACACGGTACCAGCGATTGAAATCTTCAGGGGGATGGGAGGCAAGGGGCTGCTGGGTTTTCCGTCTCAACAGCTCGTACCTGAGAGCAGCAGAATTGGGCAAATAAATCACAGCCTGCTCAACTCCCACAGTCGTCCTACTGTTTCAGCCTCGCCAGTTTTCTCCCTCACTTCTCTCTCTAGCCCTTAACAGTAATGCTAATTTTGCCTGTAATCATGAGAGCAGGGTTTAATGTGCACTTCATAAGCCTAGTTCAACAAACAAAGCAGTGGAGGGAAAAAGAGCCATGCATATTAATTGATAGACATGAACACAGATTTATTTACCACCTAATCAGCTCAAAAACAGACTCACTTATACCAGGAGAAACAACAAAAGGCTGTTAAGCTGTATTTTAGTTCAATTATAGTACATATAAACAGCAAAGACAGACAAAAGAAACGGAACAATGGTTATTTGCTTAACTACATATATCCATTACTTTGACTTTTAAACTATATTAAACAAAAAATGACAGCTGTTTGAAAAAAAGAATAGCTTGACAGGTTTTCTGTGATCTCTTTCAACAAACATACCAAATTGTGAAATGTTTTTGTCATTATTATGTTCTTTAAGTAAGTCTCATGTTTGGTAAATAGCACTGCAGGTTATAAATCTGTACAGCCATGTCCATATACTTTAATAGGAACACTTATCTCACATAATCAAATGAAACTTAAGTTTATGTTTTCAAATTTAATTGTTATTATTTACTTAATTCTACTATTAATACAAACTTAATTATTTCAGTTAACATCTAGGCCACCCAAGGAGAATGGATCCCTTTTTAGGTACTCCCAAGGTTTCTTCATTCTATATTCAGCGACTTTTTCTTTCCACTGCCGCCCTAGGCTTGCTCAATTTGGGATTGGCCTTTTAAGTTAATTTTAATTAATTAAGCCAATTAACAACTGTAAAGTTTGTTAGGAACATAAATATAAAAAGACAAAAGATAAAACCAACTACTACTAGTAATAATAATAATAAAAATATATTATTAAAAATGTCTTTTACAATGTGCTTTAAAACAGAAAATGAGCAAAATGTCATCTAGTACAGCAATATAAATATATAATACATAAATAGGACCGTGAGCATGTCTCTTACATCTGACACTTTTTTACAAATTGGGGGCCTCAAGCATAAATTGGGGTACTTACTCAAAAAAAGTCATCAAATTCAGATTATAATTTTTAAAAATTAAAATAGTAATGAGTTTACATTACTCATTACTTCCTGGAAAATGGAAAAATCTCACTACTCATTACATTACTTTTAAGTTAAACTTTAAAACGTGGGGTTTTGGTGTTCGAGTGCCTGGAATATGCACAGAAGCGTTTGGTTTTAAGGGTTTTCGTAGAAACTGGCATGAGAATAACTGAACATTATTCAAGACCATCAACAAGAAAATCACTTTTTGTACTCACTTTTGTAAAATACTATATATCTCTGGTGAATTGACTTTTAAGTTACAAACTTGTACTTCAGCTGCAAAGTAAGAGACCAGGACAAGAATTGAGCTCTACATAAATGCCTTAATAGATTTTCAACATACCGAACACAGTGGTTGAACGGAAATGCCTTTTGCATTGGTCTGGAGATACCATACTGCAGATACTGCTACTTTTGCATGGTGTATCCAAATGGGAAAGTAATTTCTAAGAAAAAGAAGTTCACACTACAGTATACAAATATTTCTTCTGCAATACGCCCAGTAGCTCATTCAAAAGAATTACCAGTTCCAAAGACACCAGAAGAATTCTCAGCCGAACCTACTGAGGAAGAAGAGGAAGCATGTGGTCACACACCACCAACCTTGCATGACCCAGTCTCCAATGAACTGCACCTTAAAATGCAAAGTGAACTGAACGATCTTGTTAGAGATCTAAAACTGCCCAAGAGTAAGGCAGAGCTCTTAGTTTCTAGACTATAAAAAAACTTGGCTGCAATCCATTTATTGCACTCTCATCTAGATTTCTTTGCATCAAACTGCAAAGCAGTCATTGATGAGCATGGTGAGAGAATTCACCTGGAAAAAGGATATCAGGGTAAATAAATCATTTCAATGCTTACAGACTACAGTTGAGTCAGTGTGCCAACAAATCCTCGTGAACTCACCATGTACCCATACTAGATCCATATTAGAACCAGACCAACCGTCAAATCCCAGAACCTGGATTTGTTACCAAAGGCAATACAGTCCTGGGGTGCGTTTCCCAATAACGATTGATCTTAGGGATTTAAGAACAACTTTAAGAACGACTTAACTTTAGGAAGGCCATTTTTCCGACTGTTTCCCAAAACCATTCTTAGTCTCCATACTTATGAAGGACCTTTAAGTAGCTCTCTGTTGGCTCCGCCCCCGTGTATGTGCGGTACAAGGCACAGGCATTCGAAAACTGGACCACCGATTTATATACAGTTCTTCATTATTAAGCCACAAAGAGATAATTTTG
>JAUZST010014623.1:0-10533 GCA_034779995.1 Parotocinclus haroldoi
CCTTAACCCACCATTGCTTGAATTGTAAGACTGTATAAGTTGTAAGTCGCTCTGGATAAGGGCGTCTGCTAAATGCCATGAATGCACCCAAAGTTACTTCCCACTAAATGTTTGCAGCTGTAAGATCCTAAGTATAACTAAAAACCCCTTTATAAACCCAAAATGGAGCTTCTTACTAAAAGGTGGCAATAGAGACATAATACCATATCAGTTATGTTACACTGATACACACTGATTTAGTGCAGAATTAGATTTCTCTATTTCTAAGTTTCATTTTTAGCTCATCATTCATTATTGCAGATCAGTGGGTAGGATCGCTGGAGGGGTTACGCGTGTGGCTTTCTTCTGATTAAAATACCTCATATGTTATCGCTAGAAATCAGGTGCTTTGAGATGGAATGTTCAAATGTTGGATTTAATTGTACATTTGAATATAAATAAATACATTAAATATAGGTCATGCGCTAGTGCACATTAATATGACGCAAAAGATCGTCTGATTTTAGCGTCCTAAAAACAATATGAACACAATCCAATTATAACGCTAATCTTTGGTCAGGTATAATTTTATTTAATTGAGAATTGTTTAATATTATATATGTGTAAGCATCAAGTGAACATTTGCTTTCTGAATCTGGTGGGACCCCTTGTGCAGAAATAACTTTTGTGCACAGATTTGGAGAAGTCTACAAAAAATTCTGCTGCACTGAAAGTTACCAAGAGCACAGTGGCGGATACCAAGAACCTGATGGACACTCCAGCTGAGCTCCAAAGATCCTGTTTGCAGAAGGGAGAAACTTCCAGAAAGTCAGGTGTGTAAAAAAAAATCTCAAAGACGATTAAGAGAAATGGGAGGCAGCCAGAGTGTCACAGCAAAATGGCCGGAATACTTATATCCTTGCAAAATTAAGTATTGAGTGCAAATTTAATCATTGTTTTTTTTTTTTATATAATGTGGACTACAGTGTAAGTCCAGGTACAAAATGGATAGCAATAAAATTGATTACCCATGTCAGTTTATTGTAAAGAAAAGAAGGGATTCTATTTATTAGACTACCAAGAAAGTGAAGATTTCTTACAAACATGTTTTATAGATTAGAGTGAAAAGAAAAGAAAATGAGTAGAACTCTTGTTAGGCCTAAGTGTTACCTACAGCTGTATTGTGTATTGTGTATTGTTTCCACTTGAAACAATAGCTATAACATTGATACCTCACAGCTGCTGATCTGAAACAAATCACCACATGTAGGTTTGTATCTCCTGGTATGTTTCACACTATAATGACTTTGACCTGCTGGTTACACATAGATGCAACATCTTGGCAGCTTGTTGTCAGAATCTGCAAATAAACTATAGTCTTTGCTGCAATTCACTGAGGAGATATTTTCAAAGTGAGATTCTGCAGTCTAACAGTTGGCAAGCCAGATGGCAAGACAGAAAATATCTCATGTTAATCCAGTGAAAACAATTTGACAGAATCCATACTGCCCTATATAGGAATACACTTGGGTCATAAATGATTGGCCTTTGAATCTGCATTTTTGAAAAATAATTTAGTTTCGCAGGCATGGATTTTGTAGTACAGATGTCCGGGTACTAAAGTTTCCCTGTTCATAGCTGAGGTAGAGGTTAACTACTGTATTGCCATCAAGTTTATTTAGGCTGTTTATATCCAGCCACCAATATAAATAAGCATTTTAGTTTATATCATCAACAGATTTTTTTCTTATTTATTCTTCCTTTTTAAACGGAAACTGAAACAGACAGCAGCTCATAAGCTAGGCTATGTGACAATGCATAGGTACATGAAGCACAGGTCTGCAAGTTAAATAACAAACACAACACTGCACAGGGCTACAATGGAATACACAGAGCCATACATGATCATAGGACAACATTATAGGACACACACTATAGGAAGCTATGAGGTAAGTATACAACACAGAATAAGGTTCAACACACAAAACTCAAACAGGAATAATGAAACCATAAACAGGAGCAACAACCAACTACAAACCAAAAGAGTAAGCATAAAAAGACACAACAAGATAATGTAGTGGAGAGATGGTTTAAATAAGGGAAGCACAGCTGTTATTAAGCAGCTGACTGTGGAAGGGGAAAAGGAACTTTTAGGTTGCTCTAGGGGTACATCATCCTGACACATTACAGTGCGTTTTGATTTTCTCTTACCGTCCTTTTCCTGTTCTGAGTGTGTATTGGACCAGTTTATCACACAAGTATAGGTACTTTGCAGAAGTCACTGATTCTCTGAGTTTGTATTATTTTTCTAGGTTTATAGGATCGTTTTCTAACAGATTCTCCTACTCCAAGTACTCCCATTCCAAGTGGACAAATATTACATATAAGACTGCAGAAACTGTTGACCTTAATAGATGACTTATAGGTCCAATAGACAACATATATCCACTAATAGCACTGTCATTGTTTAATGTTGTTACAAGGTGTGGCATAAAAAGGCATTGGACCACTGGCCAGATGGTCCTGGGTTTGCACAAAAAGCGGTCATGGGAACTTCAAGCATGACCCTTAACCCTCAATGGCTGAATTATACAATGTAAGAGTGTATTAGTTGTAAACACTTAATGTAAATGTAAGACCTGATTGTTGGCTGTTGGCTAGACTGTAATAAGACAGCTGTCATTTGAAGTCATATTTTCTATCGATTTATCAGTCGATTTTCTATTTTTTATTGTTTATCACTTAATTCATTCATCTACTTTGTAACAGATTGCAGTTCTCCTAACCTTGCTGTCATCTTAGTTCTTATTAGTTTAGTACTGCAACCGTTGTACTTAATCTCTCTGTGTACTCTGAATTTGAAATGTTTTTGCCCGCTGTATATGCCTGGCCTGCTCTTTGTTAATTATACATAATTATTGTCTCTGTTATATAAGATATTCATATAATATCAGTCTGGATATCTGAATATTGCGGTATGTCATACATAGATCAAATCAGATTACAACCTTCTTACATTTTAAGGTGAGAAATGTACTGCTGACAGACTACAAGCTGCCAAATTTACGTCCTCCAAAAATTTCAAATTGCTAACACTTCCATAACTAAATGGAATAATTCACAAATGTGTTGCATGGATCTGTATGTTAAACAACCCATTTGAGTTTACATTCATTACAAAGCCTCCACTGAGTTAAACATGTAGCCTTCATCTACAACATATCTTTCTTGGTCCATACCATTCTCATTTCCTGAATTCAGCACTGGACAGCTCATTCCAACTGAACAAAAATAGTAAGTAATTAAATATTATAAATAGTATATATATATCTACTTTTGTAATTCATTTGGAATCTTTTACTGCATCTCTTTCTGTGTGAAGAATCTCAGATTTATATTTGACCCACAGTTTAAATAACCAAAGAAACTCAGCGATTAGAGTGAGTTTTATCAGCTGAGAAATATTGTTAAACTTAAACCCTTTCATTCAGTTAAATATATGGATATAGTAATACATACCTTTGTTACATCAAACATTGACTATTGCAAAATATTAGTGAACTAATTAACCCATATTCCAAATCACAGATATCTACCCATAAACAGATGAAGAGTTTGGGATCTTCTGAACTCTACTAACACACTAAGAAATCTCTATGATCTCTGAACTGTCCACATTAAGTATATTTTTAATATATTATATAAGACAGTACTTTAAGTCACATGCAGTCATGTCTAATTACACTTTCTATGTCTTTCAGACATTACGCAACTTTATTCAGGACCAGGTATACAGTTTGTTTGTATTTACTAACATTTTGGGACAATTCAGCCATTTACGATTTACATGCAAACTTGTTCTGCTCACATTTCAAGAATAAAGTCCAAAAACATAAAAACACGGAGGACACAGATACTAAACACTTAAAACTATACAGGAACACAACAAGAGCCTAGAGATAGAGAAACATCAGCAGTATGAAAAGGCAGAACAAAGAAGTGCACAATAAAGAGGGCTTTTCTTTTTGCTAGCCAAAAAGTGTCAGAGAAGAGCTATACATAATGATGTGGCTCTCCAGCATACATCATCCTGACACTCGCTTTTCTGTTGCTCTGTTATGGAACAACCATCAACTAAAATTAACTGATGCTTAAAACGATATCGTTTCTCTGGCCTATGAGCTTATATGATTAACATATTGCTAGTATTTATTTAGGTATTGTTTTAGATGTTTGTGGAGTGTGTGTAATGCTATAAACTATTAATGTAACTAGAAAATGCAGCTCCCAGAGGAATGTGTGTGATGTGTGTTGCATCGGTGCCATCAGATCTGGCCTGGAGCAGGTCTGACATCCGGGCAGTTCCGGTCAGGCGTGGGTCCAAGGCAAGGTGGGCTTTGGTCAGGTGTGGGTCCGAGTCCTGGTAGGTTCTGGTCGGGAGTAGGCCCGAGACCCGGTTGGTTGTGATCGGGCTCCAGTCCGAGTCCCGGTCGGTTGCGGATGAGCGCAAGACTGAAACCAGTTCGGCCATGGGTCCGAGATGCAGTGGGTTCTGGCTGGGCACAGGTCCGAGACCCTAAAGGCTCTGGCAATGTTTTGGTGTTTATAACCTAAAAATTGGCTGAGCTACAGCAGTAAAAACAGCCCTATTAATTGTCTATGGGATTTTTGTGAGGGAAAATCGGGGGCACCGGGGTGCATGGTTCGAAATATGTCTTAACACACTTCTCCAAAACATACTGGATGTTGAGGCGCTCTAGGAAAGCTCTAGGAGGAGATACTGAATGAAAATTGGTGGAATAATAAAAAATCGGATAACAATATATGTGTTGCTACAGCAACACACATAATTATTCTTCTTATTACACTGCTGTCTCATGCTTTAGTAATCATATTATTTTAGTTCTAGTTGTTTATTATTGTCTAGACAGTAATTGGTTAGCATACTTTTGAAAGTAGTGCTGACGTGACCTTAAACCTGATCTCTTTTATCTTTAAATCACTAATATTTTAATGTTTCAGAAAGCCTGAGGTGTTTAATGTTTTCCACAAAAGCAAGTTGGTTGGGTAGAAAATAAAGTGAGTGGTATAATTCGAGATACGTAGTTGGCCGAGAGGCTTTAAAGTAGTTGACGTGGCACGGTTGCTTGTCCTCCCTGTGCCTGAGTGGATTTATTCTGGTTATTCTAGTTTCCACATTCCAAAGATGTATGTTAGTTTAATGGGTCGTTCTACATTGGCATAGTATGGATGTGTCTGACTGGTAAACTTGCTCCTGTCGTGAATAGCCATTGATGCCAAAGCAGCATTAAATAAACAAATAATAACAATTGTATGTTGGCGGAAAAACTATAAATGAATTAAAAAACATGTTTAAAAATGTCTTATAAATGAAAACTATACCTATGAAATAAGATTTGTTATTTAACCATGACTAATACATAGCTCATGATAAGTTTAATTTGACTATGTAGAGCTTGTAAACCCTTCCCTCAAACCAGGGCCTACATCTCAATGACAATAATCGTAGCTGGATCATTGCCTGTGGAATAACTTACTATCTAATACCATAGTATATTGTTTGAGATGCTACCACAATCTGTATTGGACCTCAAATGCACTCTCATCTCAATACTAGAGTAAAAAAACGTATATAAGTCAGACAACTAACCTGAAGAAACAGTGAATTGGCTGAAGCAGCTGCATTGTATTGGATGGTGATCGAGATCGTGAATGACAGTTTAATATTACAGACAGCGAACACACACCTGCCTTCAACACGCACAAACAGCTGTGTTGCCATGGAAATGCAGTCAACCAATGACAACTACTGATTTCCCCCCCAGGGATTCTACTGAGTTAGGAGGGATGGGGGCGCAGGGGTGGAATTTTTCCCATAAAGCCATCTTTAGTGACTGTGAAATGTAAATTATACCACTCAGGCCTTACTACTGCTATTTTTAGTCTCTAACTAAAGAGACACACACAGAGAATAATTTGTTTGTATTTGTGCGTATACATCCAAATATCAGTTAACAGAAAATCTGATTACATTTTATTCTTTATTAAGCAAGTTAAAGTTGTTGGGGTTGTTATTGCATTGCTTTTTTATGTGTCATTCGACATTTATACAGCCCTATATACATTGTTCCCAGAAATTAGTGGATACATAAATTAAAATTAAATTAAATATCCCATAATGAAATATCCCCTAATTTTTCAAGCAGTGTAGTTTTCTGTAGGTATGTGATTGTTGTTTTCTTGGTGTACCTGTGTGTGTGTCATGCTTTTATTCATGGGTTAGGCTTATACTGTATGCTGTGAAATCTCTTTTAGGTATGGTTGG
The DNA here is from genome assembly GCA_034779995.1 of Parotocinclus haroldoi. Taxonomy (NCBI): domain Eukaryota; kingdom Metazoa; phylum Chordata; class Actinopteri; order Siluriformes; family Loricariidae; genus Parotocinclus; species Parotocinclus haroldoi. The sequence continues at coordinate 6,326 of JAUZST010014623.1, forward strand.
CAAGCATGAGCTTCTACGCTGTTTTAAAAAACTTTGTGTCGGCTCACGCGCGGTGTGTGTTTGTTTATTGTTTATTTCACTTCTATTTAACGTTGCTATCGGCATCTGTGGCCGGTTTCAGCGACACACACAAGGTTATATCTATAAACATACAGGTTAATTTCACTTATTTCACGTTAATTATTTCAATGTCTGATGAATTCTCATGAAACTTAATCCCTTTTGGAAATCCAAGAAAGTGTGTGTGTGTGTGTGTGTGTGTGTGTGTGTGTGTGTGTGTGAGTGTGTGTGTGAGTGTGTGTGTGTTGAGAGCGGGAGGGAGGTAGATTTCATAAAATCAAGTCAATTTCTTTGCACTACAACTTTTCTTCCTTTTAGCAGAAGCCGTTATTCAGAGTGACTTACAATTCATACAGTCTTTACAATCCAAGCAATGGTGGGTTTAGAGCCTAGCTCAGGAACCCAACTGTGGTAGCTTGGCAGAGGTGGGATTCGAACCCTTGACTTTCTGGTCCATAATCCATACATAAACCCAGATTTCAACCGTACCGCTGTATGGTCTGTATACTTTCTTTGTAAGTTTGTGTACGTCATGTTTTCTATATTTGCACTTAAAGCTGTCCAATGTCCAGTTGTCCAAAAAAAAGTTTAAAAGGTGTTTTTGTTCTGGACTGTTTTGGTAAGGTTTTGGTAGCATTTACCTGGCTAGAGGATTGACACACTACAAGACCGATAACAAAATATGAGTTAGTAGTAAAGATGTGCAATGTCACCGCTACAGTGTGCAAAAGTATTAGGTCACTGAGTGACCATTAGATTTGATGCTTTAGCAGTGGTATAACGATAATTCTATATAGGAAAAGGCTAAGATATGATGACGCTCACAACGATTGGATTGCAGATAAAGAGAATAGAATGTTAGTATGATCATTGATCGAGTGGCAATATAATTCTACCATTGCTAAAATAACAAATCTAATGTTGACCTATAACTTTTGCAGTGTACTGTATATGTCTGTGTATGCATGTGCCCTGTAATGGACTGTCCAGGGGTGATTGTTGTCTGGTGCAAATGTTAAAAACCATGAGCTTAAAGGCATGCTGGCTGTACAAACAGACTGTTTTTCATTGTTTTGATAATGAATATTTTGGGATCTCATACAGCTATCATATGTGCTGATTGTGTTTTGTGTACTTAATGCTGTATCCTCTCTAACCCATATACCTGACAAAAAAATAATGCATCGCAGTATTGCTGTTTGTGGTAAACAGCAGCATTAGAGTAAAGATGAGCTTGCACAGCTTCATGTATGGATTTTGTGGATTTTCTGGAGCTGTATTGGCCACACAGCCCTCTCATGTGCATAGTACATATACTGATTGAATAAGCAATTTGCACCTACTTGTGCTGCATATATAAGAAGGTTTTTACAGAGGCAGCTGATTTGGTGTTCAGTGCTTGGGCAAGTTCAAATGAATCGTACCCGAGCTCACCTCTTCAGCATGCAGCGTTACTGTGTCTAGACAGATTACCATACTCTTATCGCATACTTGCATCACTCAGTGTTCCTATGCGTTGATAACAGAGCCTGCTTTGAAGCAGGAGCTACAAATGTCCCTATACATGACATTCTAAGAACTATGTTCTAAGTTCTATGGAAAAGTTCCTCTCCTGCGAAAGCACCTTGAGTATGATCCTGACATTATTTCTTGAGCGCAACCTTAAGGCAGCATTAAATACAGCAGGGGCGTCAACTGGTTTCTTACATTTTATTACTGTTGCTCCATCTATACATGAACATATAATCCCAAATCATCCAGTTTACTTTCTGTTTCACTGTTGCGAGGGGTGTTAAAAAAGAAATAGACAAAGAGAAAGAGAGTCTGCCGGCGTGTCCGTGTATTTGTTAAGATGGCATATTAGAATATCGTCAACAATATTTCCACAGCAACCAAATACGCCACAGGCCACTCAACAACTGACATGCAAGGAGTCTGATACAGCAAGCGCGCGCGCACACACACACACACACACACACACGCACACACACACACACATACACACACATGCACCTATGCATCCTTTTCACACTGCAAGGGCGGAAAGTGGTTTTGAGCTATGAATGTTAAGATCTGGAGTTCATACTCATGCTGCCATCCTTATTATCACTCACCCATTCTCCTGCCATGCATGGACACCATAGCAACCACAGCTTTATCATGAGTCCATATGCATTGCCACATTAAGGTGCACGTGCACACACAGGAGAAACCGTTTCGACATGTAATAGCTATGGCGAGGTAAACAAACACTGCAAAAATACACAGACATTTACATTTTTAGTACAACAGACTCTCTCACTCTGTGTGTGTGTGTGTTTGTGTGTGTGTGTGTGTGTGTGTGTGTGTGTGTGTGTGTGTGTGTGTGTGTGTGTGTACATACATACATACATACGTACGTACGCGGTATTATTGTGTTTGCCATACGAATATTGTCATTATTAGGTACACCTCCTTATTTCTGCACTCATTGTCCATTTGATCAGTTTCACTTACCATATAGGGGAACTTTGTAGATTTCCAAGAACAATATCTTTTTTCGTCCCCTTTATGCTCACAATTTTTTAATGGTTATGGTTAGGACCAGCACAGATCAGGTACTGTTTGGGTGGTGGATAATTTTCAGCACTGCAGTGACACTGACGTGGTGGTGGTGTGTGTTGTGCTGGTATGAATGGATCAGACACAGCAGTTCTGCTGGAAATAGTCCATCAACCACAAATGTCCATCCACCAGCATCCTGGGTGCAGTGTTCTGTGAACACCGATGAAGGATTAGAGGATTACTATCACAAAGTATGCAAGGTCTAACGTGTACAGAGGACTGACATGTACATACCACGGTGCTCTGTGAAACCTTTAGAATTTTCTATATTTCTGCATAATTGTGACCTAAAACATTGTTAGACTTCCTAAAAGAAGTCCTGAAAGTAGATAAAGATAACCCAGTTAAGCAAACGAGACAAAAAGATTCTACTTAACCATTTATTTATTGAGGAAAATGATCCAATATTACATATTTGTGAGTGGCTAAACATTTCCGGCAACTGTTCAGTTCAGCATACCAGCTTGGAGTTTTTTTTGCCCGTTCCTCTGTACAGAGCAGCTTCAACTCTGGGATGTTGGTGGGTTTGCTCACATTACCTGCGCACCTTAGGTCCTTCCACAACATTTTGATGATTAAGGTCAGGACTTTGACCTGTCCATTCCAAAACATTAACTTTCTTTAACCATTCCTTGGTTGAATGGCTTGTGTGCTTAGGGTCGATATCTTGGTGGATGACCCACCTTCTCTTGAGATTCGGTTCATGGGCAGAAATCTTGACTTTTGCCTGTAGAATTCTCTAATATGATGGCAAGTCGTCCTGGCCCAGATGCAGCAAAACAGGCCAAACCATGATACTGTTACTACCACCATGTTTCACAGAAGGAATATGGGTCTTATACTATACTTATTATTATTTTCTTTAATTTAATACAGTACAATATTAGTGAGTCATTTAATCACAACAGCAGTTACAGTGAAGGTGTTTGGAATATGTATAATGCATACATTTATAAAAATATTTTTAAAAATGCAGTAATGTTTAGAAGTTAAGTATTAGTATTTGGTATCCTCTACCATTTGCTGTAATGATAGAGTCGTCTCATGCTGATATGGACTCCACAAAGCTATGAAAAATCTGATGATCCATGTTTTCCCAGCATGATTTCACAATATTAATAACAAAGAGTATCTTGTTATTACAAAAATGCTTGATGGGGTTTAGGTCAGGTGACTGTAGAGGAAAGTAGATGGTGGTCACTTTTCTTTGTTGAGAAGAAGTGTTCTCCTATTTCTACTGAAGTATAATTACCTACTACAGTTTAACACATTGATTGTTTGGGATATCTTGTGGCAAGATCATGGTAAGTGAAACAAGTGAAATATTTGATCCACTTTCTGAAACCTTTGTTTTTCTTCTCAATAGGTGAATGAATGGTCATTAAAAATACGAAAGGAAATCCGTGTAATTGACAGGCAAATCCGAGGTAAGTGTTTGTATCTGTGAACATAAATCATATATTATGCACAGGGTGAGTCAAAAGTCACAGGACACGTTGAGTTTGCCATTGACACACACACACATGGTTATACCTATATATATA
>JAUZST010014624.1:0-10532 GCA_034779995.1 Parotocinclus haroldoi
TTCTAATGGTATTATATGTGCTGTGTATTTTAATAGGATGTGGACAGAGCTGAGAGAGCATCTGCACTTGATTGTGACCAACATTATTGTTTTTGTAAGCAATAATGTCTCATTTGTTTTATTTAACTGCAATAAATTTACAAAAACAATTTTGAGGATTGTATAAGTAAGTCATTTTGCTGCTTGCTAATTGTTTGTAATAAATGTAAATATTGTTTTTGATGTCTGGAAATTGATTTATTTCAGTGGTAGTTAAGGGGGCTTATATTTTAAGAAATACAAAAGCAAAAAAAATTGTTTGCATGGATCTTTCTATGTTGGTAGAACTTTAAAAATTAGCTGTGACAACTTGAATTTGAATGACTTAACTTAAATTTGTTTAGTTCTGTTTATTTAAAAACCTATGTTCAACTTAAATATTTTTAGTTGATGGGGGTTAGAAAATTAAGTTAAGTTGCTCAGCATATTGATTTTAGTTATACTGTGATAATTTAATTAAGAATTTTTAAGTGACTTAGATAGGTTACATTTACTTAATACTACAGCAAGTTAATTCAACTAAAAAAGATCCATGCAAACTATTGCCTTAATTTTTTTAAGTAATTTTAACACTTCATTTTTTAAAGTGAATGGAATGAAACAATAAAAAACCAAACTGAAACAAACCTGCATCAGTACCCATCAGTATACAATTATATTTTTATAGCTCTAAATATGCATTTATTTATTTTTTAAATCATATAACTGATGGCATTATAAAATACTGTTTTTGACCAAATAAACCTGACAGTAATATTAGGATTTACTGTGTATTTATATTCCTTTAAATATTACATAGCAATGCAATCTGCATCTCAATTTTATAAATAATGAATCATGTTGTATGTGCTTCCTTCTTGCACGTAAAGGGTTTAATCATTTTCATTGCATGTAAGTACAGATTTGCATCATGAACATAACAGGTTTCACTATAAAAGTTAAAGTTAAAATAAATGCACTCTAATATTATAATATAGAATGCAGTTAAGAAATGTGCCCAGTGATTTGTAAAATATGTGTTGATACACAGGTACAAAACTAGTTCTGTACTTGTAAAGGTTAGATGAAAAAGTGGGCATTGAACTTTAATGAACAGTCTGTTCCTGGCTTTTCTTGCCCTGTATGTGTGAAAGGTCAAAACAGAGCATTCACACAGATGTTAAGTGTATAAATAGTTTGTTTAATACAACACATGCAATGTATAATTTACCTATATGTAAAAAAATTGCACACTAACATTTTAATATTTGGTGGAACACATTAGATTTGATTGTAGTATCTGATCAGCATTAATGTAACCTGGTGTACTTTTAAAACTTTCATTCAGAGATGCAGTAATTTATGGCCAAGATTTTTTTCACAAAGAGGAGACAATCAAATCACACCATGACATCTATAAAAGTATAACACAAAGTCTCAAAGGTCAGGACTGTTTTGCCCAGTTCACATATGAAAATGATCTCTCATGCTTGCAGAACCACTGTTTTATCCTTTAAGCCCAATCAATTTGCCATTGTTGTCCAAGAACATACCTATGCCATCAGAAAAGAAAAAAAAACATTGATTTGTTAATCTGATCATACAGTACATTTAGTATATAAGTATATATATATATAGTAATAGTATATATAGTATATAGTATAGTATATATAGTAAGTATCCACAGATCACAACACTGCTTCTAGAGGCTTGTACAATGGACACTATGCATTCTCACAATCTTTATATTACATAACACACTGGATCATTTGATTTTACGTTTATTTTCCTTACATTTGTCCTCACTAACACTAGCAGTTTTTTGCATTGTCATCATAATAAACTTGATCATTTCAGCTCTTTTGTCCTTTGAAGCTATGCAATCACAAAAATTATGGCCTTAGTGGTTATTAGTACAGAGGAGTGTCTTACATTTTCTGTTGCAGCACGTAGTCTGGCCTTGTTTCTCCCTTAGTGTCTTTTTTCTCATCCTGCAATACATTTCAAGATCTGGTCACCATTATCACGTCTGCACTTATACAGGAGTACAACTGCAATGTTTGACAAATATCGCTAAGTATTTAGTGTGCTCTCACTGACTCTGAGGTAAAACATTAGATAAGTGGGTTTATGACTTCGATTCCAGTCTATCACTGGGTCAGTAGCGTTCAATGTTGCAGTGGTGAGGAATGATCTCCCAACCAGCCTCCTCTCACTCAGACACAGTCTTTCATGCTTCCATAGGATACTGGGACACAAACCCAGATCAGTGCATTAGTGAGCTAGTGTCTACCCAAGCTATTCCATTTAATATAATATGTATTATTGTTCAAAAATACAATACTCAAATACATTCATTAAGTTATTTAGCAAATAATATATAAAGTTATTCAAATGAGTTTAAGTAAAGTGATGAACTGACAACTGTACAATTCATATATTTATGCATGTGTATGAACAAATTCCTAAAATGTATTTTAAATACTGAACAGCTTGTTTGTTTACATCCCATCCACGCATTTCATATGCAATTTCTTTGCATATGACTATATAATTAATTATTATACAAAATAAAATAGACAGGAGAATGAAAAAGTTGAGATTGCAATCTGGGACTGCTATCATTAACAAAAAACATTACTGAAAGGGATCAGAATGTTTCCATATGGATTCTGGGCATCGTTTAAAGTAGACACATAAGTAGCAACAAATTCTATACTCAGAATTTGTTAATTAAGATAATATTTCCTTCTAAAATGCAGACATGCATGAATAAAAATTGCATAACTATTCTGTCCATAGTCTGAACAGCATGTTCACGATGCAATAAAACACCGTCAGCTTTTTAGTCTGCACAGATCTGTTGCTAGGTGCCTGTTGTCATGGTGGCTATGGCCAGAAAGAGAGAGACAGAGAGTGACACAGTGATAGAGAGGGTGACTGAGAAGTGACAGTTTTGAACAAATGGCAAAGACTCTTGAGATAAACAACCACTTCAATCAATGGAATATTTCACAACAACACAATGTATTGAAGAACAAAAGACCATGTCGTCACTGATCTCACCATGTATATAGCTACATCTTCCATCTTCTCACACACAGGAATAGAAAATACAAGAAGAAATTTAAGAGTTCTCAGGTACCAGATACAGGTTCAGTGTGTTAATATGCACTGGTAAATGCTTATAATGCTATACGCATAAGAAAAGATATAAGCATAAGAGGGAATTATTTTTCACATGCATTAACATGTTAACATGTTCCAATAATATGTCCAATTTGTCCAAATTACTTAATAATATTTCAGCATGACAATCTACTAAATTTCAATTAAAAATCTTTTTGGGTCATCATTTCCAACACAATAGTGACACCAAGGGCAAATAAACCACACTTTAGAGGTCAACGATGATTGGGTACAGTATAAATTGCCTAGTGTGTGTAAACAATAAAAGCACATCCAGCATAGTATTTTGACCAGTGTGATCACTCATTACTGTGCCCAGACATGAACTGCTGAGCTATGTCCAGTCCAGTGTGAGGAGGTGGACTTGGGCATGGTTGAGTTGCAATCCAACCCACATTTGCTTGGATTATAAGAATGTAATTTCTTCTGGTAAGAGTCAGGATAAAACCAATGTTGTTATTAAAGTATAATTCACTTCAAACCAAATAAACCAAATGTAAGTTCATTTTGAGGGACATTTTTCAGCAGCAGATTAAACATGGAATTCAAGTTGCTAGTAAATCTCAACACTTTTTTTTAGTTTTTATTGAAAGGGAGATATGTAATATATTTTGATTGTTTTTATTCAGGAGAAAACATGAAGTAACCCTTATGAATAATCACACACAAACACATCACATATCAGTCACACACAATGTATTATTCATCGTACAGTGTTCAAGTAGAGCATGGTTCTATGTGCATTTTCCATCTGTCTGAAAAAAGGTGGTTCATTTTAGAGATTTTACTTTCCGTTGTCCAGCTGAAAGGTCAGATTCAGCGTCTTCATGCATAAAGTGACGATAGAATCCACTCATCAGGCTACTCAGCAACTTCAGGCCATTACTGAAAATGGAGGGCAAGGAGAGAGAGTAGTCTCCAAGGTCTCTCTCTTTCTCTGTCTCTCACACAGGCACGCACACACACACACACACACACACACACACCTAATGATCTCGAGAGCAAGGTGTGGGGATGAGTCACATGCCAGAATGAGAAGCCCTTTCGTGTGTTGTCCGTGACTCTGTAATTAGCCTCCTGATCTAGACTGGGATGACATCTTTGGGAGTGTAAAAGCTGTGTCTATAATTACACTTTACTTCAAACTGACGAAGGAAAGCAAATAATGTCCTAATTCTGACATTTGGGTTCATTATTTTCCATTACATACGTAAAGCAAATACATATATACTTCCATTAGTTGATTCCCTCTAAATTAATTTGAACATAAACAGTTTATTGAATGATGGATTAATTCATTTCTTCTGATGATTGTTGCCAAGGCCATCTCAGCTGAATTTTTGTCTATTAACAGCCACTGCTGGATGATTTTTGTATGTATTCTTAAGTTATGTTTAAAATATAGCTGTTCAAATGAGGCGGACTGTAACACAAGGCTCAGAAGATAGCGGACTCAAGTGCAGCGCTGCAGGCAAGCAGGCATTTATTGAGCAAAAACGGCAGGCAATACACAAGGGCAGACAGTCCGGGGTCAAACAGGAGGCGACAACAATATCAGAGAGGCAGAGATGAGGAAACGAGTCTGTAACGGTAAGTAGGAGATAACTGAAGCAAAAGGCGAGTAAGAGTGCGGCGTGACGAGGAATGAGCCAAGTAACTAGCAGGGAGTGAAGGGATGTGTAGTACTTAAGAAGGGAGGTGATTGGGAGTAGGTGTGTGTAGTAGGCAGATGGAGGTGATCCTGTGGTTTGCCGGGTGTGGTCGGACACTGCAGGACACTGGATGGTCTGGGTGAGTGGCGTGGAAGTCCTGGAACAGGAGAGGATACAGAACTGCCTTGGAGTCCAGCAGCATTCCTCTGGGCCTTAACCCTTCCAGTCGACTAGGAATTTTAGCTATGCGCCATGCCTCTGGGAATCCAGGAGGCTGTGGACCATATAACTGGGGGCATCGTGAACTTCCATGGCAGGAGCGTCCGCCAGCAGAGCAGGGACCCATGACCTGAGAAGAGACACATGAAAAGCAGGGTGAGTGCACGTGAGAAAGAAGGGATAGACGGTAGGTCACGACATTAAGGTTTTCAAAAGGCCCAATGAATTTGCTACTCCCTTGTAGGCGACTCTGTCACCCAGCTGAAAGTTCTGCTCCTGACTTCACCGCCGATTTGCCTGGACCTGGTATCACCGGATGGCATGTACCCAGCTCCAGCTGGTCTAGCTTCTTTTGAACCAGGCATCCATGGCAGAAGCGTCTGAGAGTGTGGGATCCCATGGAGCGAATGGAGGTTGATAACCTAGAACGCACTGGAACTGTGTGGCAAAGGGAGTTTTGGAGGATTTCAGCCCATGGTTGTTACGGGGGTGTCCTGGGGATCCCCTGAGACAATCTCTGGACACCCTAAACCCACGAGATTTAAGTCCGATATTTTATTCATTTAAATAACACAAAATGGCTGGTCAGGCAGAAACAGTAACAATAAACACAAAACAGAAGAAAACCATAGTCCGGCAAAAGTGACAGGGAGAGTCCAATGCCCGTCTCGGATCCTGGGACCGAAGCATGGTGAGAGGACCTCGCAGCCGTTGGGGATGCCAACCTGGCCTCGGGAATGCCAAGCCACTGTGCAGGACACCAGGCAACCGTCATCCTTAGAAGCAGACCCGGAGGAATCCAACGCTCAGAGAAGGGGTCTTGTGGCTGGGGGACGCCAACCTGGCCTCGGGAACGCTGAACCACCGACACAGAAGTGAGGTTGGTCCTGGGAGTCCACCAGTAGCACTCCCCGCGCCTCTTGGGACGAGCAGGAGGTGCCTGGGTGCAGGAGTCGTGTAAGGGTGAGAGCAGAAAACATAAAGAAACAAACCAATAGATTGCTGTGAAAACCAAAACGCCACATAGGCGAAAATGTAAACAAAAACCAAAGTAAGCGGGGTAAATGGCAATCCTCGCCGAACCAGAAACAGGTGTGGCACAAGCCCTAACAATGGGAGAAAATGAGCCCAGTCGGCAGGGTTTTTCAAACAATGGCCCCGCAGGAACTTCCCTAGTTCTTGATTGACCCTCTCACACTATGCGTTGGACTGGGAATGGTCCCCCAAGATGAGACTGACTTCCAGGCCCAACCTCTCCAGAAAACCTGCCCAGACAGCGGAGGTAAGATGGGGTCCCCGGTCAGAGTGGATGACTTCGGGGATCCTGAACAGAGTGAACACTCTGCTGAAAAAGAGCCTCTGAGGTCTGGGTGGGATGGAGGAAGGCCTGTAAAGAGAAATGTGAAAGAAATGAGTTAACAGCTACCTAATAATGATAATATTGACATAGAACAACTTATGGTAAGTTTTGTCATTATTAGCACTGCTTTTTCACACCAAAATGGTATCACTTTGCTGACACACTTTAACAAGTAACGCTGTACCGAGTCACACACCACCAAATAACAACAAGCTTCCACAAACTGTGTCTGTATATATCAACATGCTAGCAGTCAACAGATGATCTACTTTTGAAGGGCCTTTACTGTTTGTTCGAATATTATATGTTTTAATAAGTTGTATTATAATTTTAAAAAACCTGTACATTATTATTAATTTATGTAATTACAACTTCTTTCAACGTTTCAGCAATTCTTGAGGATAAAAGAGTTAACACAATTCATTTACAGTTAATTTATTGAGTATGTATGTTTAATTATACAGTGAAGTGAGGTTTTAATTTAAAGAGTAGTTTTCAGAATAATATCTTTTTATGTAAATTAATCTTAAACAATTCAAGGACATAGAAAAATGCTAAGGAATAATTTGAAATAAAGGTTGACACCCATACACAATAAAGTATAATAACCAGATGATAATAAGAAGAATACATTATAATTAATAAAAACTAGTTAAATAAACCTGAATAAATTATGCATCTTACAATTTACACATTGTATTTAAACACAATAATTATAAGTCAGGAATTTCTATTACTATACAGTAATATATTTTGTAGATTTAAAACCTGGAACAGAGCAACAACCAACAGCAGCTAAAGTAGCTTATGTTTAGCAAGCACCGTCCTTTAATGTCTTATTCTAACTTTTCCAGTGTTTAGATAAATATATTATTTAGCTATAACAAATTTTCATGCCACAAAAGTATCCTGCTTGTCGGTTTAAATGTAATCTCAGGAGGCCATGTGATATCAGGCTTTAGTAAAGAAGCTTCCTGGTGAAGGTAAAATGATGGTGCCCATGGTCATGTAGGCAAATCCTTCTTACTTGTGTAGCCTTAAATGTTTCATTAATTTTGACATTTACTATACACCTTCACATGCTTTATGTCTAGAGGTCTATAAATCTCAATCGTTCGGTGAGGCATATAAAACTGCTTATGACTTGAATAATTTTCATGTATCTCCTAACACTGAGTTTGCTTAAACTTAACCAGCTACATGAAAAGTAATGTGTAATGGGTGATGTGTATTTAGAAATCAGTGACATTTCTCTCAAGCAGAAAATATACTTCATGGAATACTGATTCAATTGATAAAGATTGTACTAAACAAACCTACAGGTCCTCGACCCTTTAGCAAAGTGCAAATTACTGCTGTCTAGGTTATTCTGCCCTGCTAAACATCAGCCATCTGTTTATTTTATGCTCCAGTAAAAGTTATGTATTCACACTTGCCAAAACATAAAAAGTACTAAAGGCAAACATGGCTGCAAAAAGGGAGAGAAAATAAAATAAAAATAACTAAAAACAACTCAAAGCCTAGTGTATGTCATGCTTTTGATGGTTTGGATGATGCTTTTATAGTAATAGTTTAAGAAACACAAGAATATTAAAAATATAATAAAATATAATAATATGTAGGCCCAAATTAAAAAAAAAATTTAATAATATTTTGAGTACTAAAGAATAGAAAAAACTATAGCATTTTAGACAACAATGAAAATAAGGAAATCACTTCAGTGGTTACTGCCCTCTGATATAATAAGAGTAATTGTGAAAGTGAAACTAATGAAAGAATAGAAGCTTGGGTGGAGCTAAAGCAGAGGAACATCTTAGTGTGTGGGCTGGAACTGGTACCTGAGGATGAAGAGGATGAGAAGGTTGCAGGACTGGGAAGGATCCGGAAACCAGAGCACTCGGGGAGTCCCAGCAGCCCGTTGGTAGATGCACATTGGGGGAAAGTGCATCAACAGCAACAGCATGGAATAATGGGGTACGGAACAGCGTGTAAATCCGAGGTACGGAACAGCATGTAAAACTGAGGTACGGAACAGCGTGTAAAACTGAAGTATGGAACAGCGTGTAAAACTGAGGTACGGAACAGCATGTAAAACTGAAGTATGGAACAGCGTGTAAAACTGAAGTATGGAACAGCGTGTAAAACTGAGGTACGGAACAGCATGTAAAACTGAAGTACGGAACAGCGTGTTAAACTAAAGTAAGGAACAGTGTGTAAAACTGAAGTACGGAACAGCGTGTAAAACTGAGGTAGGGAACAGCGTGTAATACTGAGGTAGGGAACAGCGTGTAAAGCCAAGGTATGGAACAGCATGTAAAACTGAGGAACTAAACCAGGATGAAAACGTAGTCAAACAAACGGAAATGGAAACAAATGAGCCGGCAAACATGGACGTGAACGCTGGGCTTAAATACGAGTTCCATCAAAGAAAATGAAAACAGGTGTGGAGACTAATGGGGGCGTAACAGTGACGGAACTAAATACACCAATAGATCGTCGCTGGGATAAAAACACTTGGAACATTGGAAAAAAATCTGTACTGTGAGGAAAGTTTAACTCACTTTCCGCGTCTTTGTGAAAAATGTCCATTGTGTCTGGGGCGGGGAGGGTGCAAATAATGCAACTGATCATTAATCAAGGCTACCCTAGCATACTAATAATATGTCATTAGGTATACATTAATTTAACTCTCCTGTTAACTATAATTATTTAAAAGAACTTGGAATTGGCCTTTTAGATAATTGTATTACTGTAAAGCTGCTTTGAGACGATGCTACATTGTAAAAAGCGCTATATAAATAAAATTGAATTGAATTGAATTGAAAAGAACCACCCCACCCACCTTCCAAAACAGAAATCACTCTCAAACCCGATTACCAACGTCATTATCTTTCTGTTACTTTCTATTAGTCAACGCAAAGCTGCATTATGAACTTCCCTTATTCAGCGGGCCTTTATCGTAGTTCCACATGTGCATGCCATACACATTGGAAAAATCTTCTACTTTCATGAACTCATGTGGAATCTCTTGAATAGCTTTAATCTTTAGGGAGTCACTTTAGACTTCTGAGTTGTTGTTGGCAAACCCAAAAACCTGGAGTGAACTTTTAGTGGTACGTGTAATCAGTTGAAATTGATTATTTCGCAAGGCAATAGAAACAGCTCTTGGTTAATTAATATTTTATATTCAATGTGTGTATGTATAATTATGAAATGCTGGGAGGTGGGTGCACATCCCCTTTAGTTTTAATTGTTGCGATGCCCATTCTTCCTCGGCTTGCGAGCTATGGTTGTTCGCCGAAGGGGAGGGGTGGAGCATCACAGGATCCTTACTCTCTCTGTGTCTTTGCTCTAATTGTAGTCTCTTTGATCCTGGTTTTCGGAGGAATTTCATTCCTTCCCTGGATCGCTGTATTTATATAGCATGCTTTTGTTCTTCCCTTGCTTATTACTACACAGATTTGTGACGAATGGAACTACAGTCACCTTCCTTAGTTTGTAGAGACAGCAAACACTGAACATTTCAGACCACTGCCTGTCAATACCATTTAGGCTGGCACACCACACCTGAATCCACCTACCCCATCATAACACAAAATAAATTACCACTAGGGGTCTCCAATTGTTGATACATAAGAACTGGGCACATGCATTCCACAGTGGAGAGACTAGGAGTGCTGTGGTTGGTGGTAGAAAGCAGTAATAGAGGCATGGAGACAAGGAAAGGAAAAGACATACATGGATTTATTTATAGCCTGTGGAATTATTTTTGTTTAATAATTTTTTTTACATTTGTATAAACCATGGGTTATGTGATATTGTGTGTGTGTGGGAGAGAAAGTAAAGTACGGTGTCCCTCAGGGGTCTGTGCTTGGCCCACTATTATTCTCCCTGTTCATGCTACCTTTAGGCTCAATTATTCGTAAGCATGGTGTCAGTTTTCACTGCTATGCAGATGATCCACAGCTGTACACATCAGCTGATCCAAATGACGGCCTTACAATCAGTAAAATAGAAAATTGTGTTAAGGAAGTACAAAATTGGATGTCGTGTAATTTCCTTCTGCTTAACTCGGATAAAACTGAGGTTCTGTT
>JAUZST010014625.1:0-35128 GCA_034779995.1 Parotocinclus haroldoi
AGCTACAATAGATCATTTTGTTCACAATTTTAAATTCCTGTTTCTAGTAATATATTTTACATGCAAAGGAAAAATGTGTGTATGTGTTTTGTTCATAGATAGAAAAATGTCTTTTATCAAATGTAAAATCATTTTCTTAAAATAATAATCACTAATTCAACCAAACACTAATATTCTCCCTGCTAGTGTATCTGTGTCGTAGAACTGACAAGTTTAATGCTAGCATAAGCTCTGTCATTTTGGACTTTTTAATTAGCATCAATTCTTATGATAATCACCTTACCAATCTTAAGTGAAGCAGTTGGACTAGAACCACAGGAAAAGCATTCTTGTATGGCCTCTAAAATCAAAGGAAGGGCTCTCAGTACAAAGCTCCAGTAATGAGACATTCCAACACGACGGAACTGATATCCATTAACAGGAGGACTTTTGCTGCATACCTTAGACTATAATGAATTGGTAAATGCCCTTTTATCCCAGTAAAGGCTTTGTTTACGAAGGTTGTGTTTTCATTAATATCATGAAAGGATGCCTTTGAACAGCTAATCAAGAGAAAAAAGGTTTTGTCTAGGACTACTTTATGGTAAGAGGATGATTAATTTGAAAGATGTCGTGTTTTCTTTGGTATCTCATTGCCACTGCACTTCTTATTAATCTCTATTGAATATCTCTGATTTAGTGATCCAAAGCAAAAGTTTTTGTTTTGTTTTTGTGTTTTGTTTTTTTCTTTTTTTTCTTTTCAGGGAGAGAGGGTGCAGTACTTCAATCAGGCATGATTACTGATAACCATGTGAAATGAAATTAACTGTAATAAAAAAAAGATGCATACATTCATAAAGATATACTCAAAATATTCCAGAAGTTACATTTCATTCCAGTACCTCTCCATCAAAAGCAGTGTGTCTGGGTCTGATGAAAAGGTCATGTTTTTTTTTTTGCGTAATCATCTAATAGCCCTTTCAACAAAAAAAATAATCTCAAAACTTCATTGTTTTGAGCATTCAGCTCACTTAGAGAAGGGAAGTCCAGCACCTGTGTGGTTTAAGCCTGCAGGTCTACCAAACATCGGCTTACATATACGTGAGCTGCTAGGAAAAGGTCAGGTGTTCCACTGTCTAAGGAATTCACTGGTCTTTTGTTTTGCCACCGTGAAGGGCGTTTGTTGAGGGACTGTCAAAACTGCACAGGTCGCTGTCAGGAGACGGGAGCACAACCTTTAGTACCCAAGCATTAAGGTGTACTGCTTGCTTGACTTTAACATCACCAGAAAGGCCATATATGTTGATTGTTTGCTTTACCCTTTAGCCTTCTCTCCTTGGGTTTAGAGTTTTCTGACATGAATACCTATTACTCTTGAACCTCAAGGATTCTCCGGGACAGCAAGGTCTCACAACTGACCTGAATTTTAGCTAAAACTCAGCCTTTCAACTAATTTGAGTTCTTGGACAGCAAAAACAAAGGAAATTATTGTGAGACTATATTTTGGCAAGGTGTAAAGTTGCATTTCTATTTAAAACCTTTAGCAGACATCATTAAATAAAACTATTTACTACAATAATGTACCACACACAAATATTTGGTAAAAAAAATAAAGATGAACCGATAACACATTACAGAAAATGTGTCCTGTAGTAATAGTAGATATATTTGCACAGCAAAATTCTGACATTGATAAGGATGAAAGTCTATCATGTATAAAACCATGAATAGTGTGGTAAAGACGGCAGAGTCAGTGACAGCACTGGGAGTTGGCAAATGATGTAGAAAGGGCTGGCAACATAATCATTGTCCACTGTGAAAAAGCTAAGAGGAAAATACCCTTAAAGGTGCCAAAGAGGCAAATAAAATGAGCACCCCAGCTTGTTGAATTAAATGGCACTTGACCAAGGCAATGTTCAAATGAAAACGAGTAAACATTGTGTAGGTGTCAAGATCTATAAGAACAAGTGAGGCTTCAAATCAAGATCTACTGATCAAGGATGAAATGTGTTGTGGGTCCAGGAGTGGCACAGCACACATGAAAGCATCCTGATGGGATGCAAGGCCAGGACTCACACAGTGACCAGAGCCTCCAGTTGCCTCAAATGACGACACAACTGCAGTGAACCCAATAGGAAAATGAGAAAAAGGATCAAGTGGCCAAAAGCTGACAAGGTTTCACACTGGAGTCAGACAGACAGTGAAATAGATCCGATTCTGGACATGATTGCAGAGAAAAATTGTAGCAGTGGAGGATCACAGACCAGATGGAACAATGCCAAGACCCAGAAGTTGAATTGGGCTGACATTTTGAAGGCTTATCTCTATGAAGTTCCTTGTCAAGTCTGTCTATAGTGTGCTCTCCAGTTCATCAAACCTTCACATATGGGGCAAAGCACAGCCTGCCCACTTTGCTCAAAGCATGGATAAATACACATTTACCAGAAACCATAGTCTTATTTTAAATTCAAAATTTCCCCCAAGCAAGCAATATACAGTATGATACGCTTACACATTCCCCTATGCTGGATGAGAAACCCTGCCTTGTCGTGACAATAATCGCTTTTGTTTTTCGCTTTCAATACATTAATTAAATAAATCCCATGTGGCATTCAATACCATATTATGTTTGTTGTTTGTTTGTTTATTTGGATCCTTTAACGTCGCTGTCAGCACCAATGGCCATTTTTATGACAGACACAAGGTTATATCAATACACAAAGTTACTCTGAAGTTGAAATCAATCAAAATTATGCACGTCTTTACTGAAGTACTCAGAGTAAACCAACATGCACACGGGAAGGACAGACAAACCCCTCAGGCAACCCCGTGCCACCCCAATACTGTTTTATAAAATAAGCTAAATGTTAATTAATTTGCTGAGCTGTGGTTTAATGTAAGTGTTTTATGCATTTTAAGATACACCGAATATATTATTCTTTGTTTGCAATAAAATCAAATAACAATAGATTTGCGAGAAAGTATTCCCATCATAAATTGGATCATACCTAAATGAATAAGCATATACCAATAAAACTGAACTGAAGAAAATGTAAAAGTAAAACACTTATTTTAAAGGAACAACACAATCTCTTAGCACTATACTGAGAACTATCCCTTAATCACATCATCTGCTATATAAACCACTTGTCAAATCAGGCTGGTCAAAGCCATGTGTATGGCATTTAAATATCTTTAAGGGGGAGCTTGACCAAAACACATTGCACAGAAAGGCATTCAAGGCTGTTTTCAGGTTGTGCCGTATTCAAGCCTTCGCTCTCAAATATCTGTTTTGTTTTGCTCTCTGTATTTTGCTCAGTCTGATATTGAGATAATTTTCTTATTTTGTCTTTCTTTCTTTAAACATTTTCAGTACCTAAAATTTTGGAGAGTCCTTACTTTAAACAGAACAGTGAAGCTTAAGGGTTTTGCTCAAGAGATCAGCAGTGGCAGCTTGACTAAGCTGTGATTTAAACACAGCCTTACTATTAGTATGTCCAGAATCTTAAACAGTGAAGCACAGCTGCCCTTAACCTTAAACTATGACCATAAACCACCACTTTTCAAAAGTCTACACTGGACTGATAAAAATGAAAAAAAAAACAGAGAAGAGGACATTTACATGCGTAGACAAGCCTTTAACTGACAGATTTTATTCATAGTTTTGGCAAGCTAAGTGTACAATATACAACTGCACACTGGGTGGGTGTAGTTTCTGAGACCAGCTTCCCTTCTGTGTTACTATTTAAACTTAGGTGTATACTTTTGAGTTGCACTATTTCCTGATTGCATGCTCATTTTACGGGTTACAAACACATTCTGTACTCAGACAAGCTCGTATAATGCCACATGTATTTCTCCCTAATTACGACGCTTGGCTACTACAAATAGCAAACTTGCCCATGCAGGTAGACTCACAAATTAGTCTGATTTGACTTTTTGTCTCCTTGCACGGGGTATTTATAGTACAGCCTGCCTTAATTTTGATTAGCTAACAACACATCGGGAGAAAAACAACTGGTAAATATGAATAATTGGATAAGTGCTGTCACTTCACACCCCTGTCATGACATTTGCAGTCAGCAGTGAGAAACTCAGCATCCGGTGGGGGGTTTTATAATTAGGAGTGTTTTGCATGATTTAATCGATCGTCAGAAACATAGGATATCCACAAGGTATTAATTACTGCGGCTCGCCATCTCCCAGTGCCACATGCCCACTTCTGTTCAAGAGGGACACATTTAAAGTGATAGTCTCCCTGCTATAAAACATGAATGAGCATCCGGGGTGGCCTCAGCTTCTAACAATGCCCTGAGTCATTGCCTTCGGCGAAACGTTTCTTTGGCTTATTTCTGTACAACATCCCCCCAGCCATGAGCGTTCTCTTTTCAAGTGTGCTACATAAAGTGGAAATGTTGAATAGAGAGTAGAAGGAGCACTGCGCACACATGGATATATGAATCAAAGCTTGTTGGCATCAGGGAAAAGGAATACACACACCTTAATCAAGACAAGTAAGCATCTTTTATTTATCAGTGATTTATTATTGAGTATATATCGGCCATTAAAAATTTAGAAAGTATTGCCTACTTCTTTCTTCGCCCTAAGTTCGGTCTCAGTGCACAGTACCCACAGGGTATTTGCGCGGTATATCTTTTTTCCTCTCTTTTCGCAAGTATCAATGCTAACATTAACTCAAAACTTTCTTAAAGAGTTTCGATTGTATTATTATGCCTGACGTCTGCGACGTTTTGGTCCTGAAGATATTTGTTTATGCAACAGCCCCACTATTACACTGCGGTTTGCAGCACTGTGATGAGACCTAAAATATTGTAAGAGCTCAAAAGCTGATGCAGAGCTTTCTTTTGACTATCTGTCGCTTAACCCAATACACTATAAACTACTTGACTGATCATGAATCGTTGGAACTGCGAATTGCTTGCTGCAGTCCAGCAAAATCCCAACATGTTAATTAGCGATTGCTAAAGGACTGACAGATGGTCGAGGTTTAAACGAACATAGTCACATGCCAAAAATATCTGATAAGGTATGAAAGCTTAAGCAAATGATCCACATTCACATTCTGATTTTCCAACCTCTAATTTCGAGCAAGTAAATCTGCAGGTTTCAGGAGAGCATGACAGTGACAGCATGAAAATCAGAGAGAGAGCCCTTTGCAAATGAGAGCAAATGAACAAACAGCCCAGTTGGCCGACCACACTGCCTGAGAGACGTTTTAATTAAAACTGTGACATTGTATCATAAAAAGCTGGAATCTAATCACGATGGAATAAGTATAATGTAATTATCGTCCAGGTTATAAATAGCTTTAATTTCATGCTTTGTAGGGAAAAAAAACGAAATGGAAATGGCATTAGGCTGTTTACAGAGGTCAGCGCCACCCTCAGCCAGCACCAGGGGAGAAGAACCACATCCAATTTCGCCTTTACTGCATGTCAGAGCAATCATTAGTCTGTCAAATCTTTCTCCACCTATCTGTCATGGCAATCATCATAAGAGCTGTGCTTTATTTATACAGACCATGATGAGGTACTGTCCGCCACCTACTAGAGAAGTAAACTCATTTGCCTCTGACTAAAGGCGAACAACGAGGCAGATGGTGTAATGCTCCACCTACATGTTAGTTAGAACATCAGTGGAGCATAAACAAATGCATATGCAAACTAAACAAGAGTGCCTGTTTGGCACAAAGAATATAATGTAAAAACAAAACAAATGAACTCATGGCTGTGAAGGTGCGAGGCGATGATGGAGAAAGAACATACAAATACCTGAGCATTAATAACTCCCCTGCAGGAGAAGAACAACATAAGAAGAAGGAATTCATGATGAGGAGTCACTAGTGGCACAGGTGCCAGAGGTAAGAACAAGATCTGTGTCTGTCTAATGATCGGAAGGGGTCCTTGAAGTGGTCCTTGGGGAACTACGCTACACAGGAATGGAGAATCAAACAGTGAAGGGAGGTTATGGTCAGACTGTGAGAGAACGCTCTCCCATAATGATGCCTAGGACTTAAAATCACTAACTGGAAAGTAAACAAAGACATATAAGCTGTGTACACATTCTGTTGTGATGCCCGTTTAAAACACCCAACAGCTTCTGCCAACGTCTTTCGTCTGGCTGTTTTACAACATTGTGAGTTCAGGCTTCGGTTCAGGTCCTGAGCATCAATATCTGTGTTTAATGACATTGATTACCATTAAATAGGGAAAGCAACAGAACAACAAAGGCTGCAACATTGAGTTTTCTCACCTTCTGTCCTTAAAAGACACTAATTGTTAAAAAGCATTGATTATACTTGCAAAAAACCTGTCATTACAAAAAGAATGACCTCAGATTATCCATGCACAGATCCATATAAGGTGCTCAGTCATGCCCCAAGAAATTAGTCTTTAGGAGGCTGAATTAGTAAGAATATTTCCTAACAATTGTGGGGGTTTTTTCTAAAGAAGATGCTGTACTGTGTTTATGGCAGGTTTATGGCAAATAGGTGCCCACACCCATATATATTTGCTTTTGTTTTTCTGTTTCCACAAGCCCTTCATTTGTTGGGTGTCTATGCCGTCGCATTAATTTCCCCTGCAGTGACATTCTGATAGAAGCAGAACAGATGGAAATACAGGATTGTCCCAGCAAAATTCGTCATGAAAAATGCATTCGACACCTGTGTAATTTGCCTAATCATCTTTTCCTAATAAGCTCCTGCCATTAATTATGCACGACTTCCACAATGCAATCAAGATAAAAGTAAATCTGATGACTTAATACCCTTCAAAATAATTGGTTCGCCCTCACCGCCCTGCACCCCATCTATGGGACAGCTTCTCTTTTGATTCTTCCTCTCCTCCGTTCCTCCCAGTCTTTAATTGGGATTAAAGAATATAAAATGCATGCTACGGTGTGCGCAGTGTGCCAGCGTATGCCTGCCAGGGGTTAGGCCTGCTAGGAGGCCCAAGATAGGAAATTTCCCTGCTGTGTCACATCGGGAGGAAATCTAAGAGTATGGGCAGACTTAAGGTTGGCTCGCTCTGTCTCTTCCCGTTCCTCCTTCCTTACATTTAGGCTCGACCGCCTCTTTTCTGGCTGGTTGTCTCACCATGGTTCGCAGATGCAGGTGCGGAGGAGCAAGCGTTCAGCGTGGCAGCTGCGAGTGCCTGTCGGTGAGGCTTTTGGAGACCTAATGAGAGTCAACCTTTGCGAGCACGCTGTCTTGCCGTGCGTCCCACCTGTCACTTTGTTACAGCTGGCATGTGTCTTGAATTAACTGAGCTAAATGAGCAGTGAAAAGGGGGGCCAGAAGCTCATGCTGAGGATTAAAAAGCTGAATGTGGGGTAAAGTGGAGAAGCTTCTTCAAAGCAGACACCCATATACAAGCACACACACACACACACACACTTTATATATACACACTTATCCCCATAACTACATTTTAGCCCTTGGCTCTCTCAGCACCATTTGACATAATTGAATCTCAGCAACATCTCTGATTTCTGAACAAAACCTGTAGTTTCTGATTTCTCGAGTGTTGCATCTTTGGTCAGATACCTCGGCACTGGCAAGAGGCCACAGTTAATAGTATTTAATGTTTCTCTCGGCTGTGCTGCCCACAGACTTGATGGTTACCCGCATCAGTGATGATTACCAGAGCACGTGTGCTGGTGCCAGCCACAGGCCGTATGCTCCTGTCTGCTTGCCTTCCCCAGAGTTTAAACAGCATTGAACAACCCACAATTGGCCATGTAGCCAGGCGGTAATTAGGTTCTGACCATTCAAGGTGACATGGCCATTTCTTTTTGTGCAACACAAATCTATTGTAGATCAATGGATTAAAATAAAGGCAGAGGGAGGAAAACAGCTAAATGTTGTTTTGGCTTTGCTGAAGGGGGTACAATGCTGACGAGATTGGTGATTGACCTCACTCCAAAGGACAAAGATAAGTTCATTGTGGATCCTCAACAGAACTGTGTTGTGTTCTTCATGCTAAATACAGAAGGAGAATGACCACGTACACAATTGCTAATTCAGAGCTCTATTAAGCCAACAAATCAAGGACTACCTGCACATTTTGCAATATTCTAATCTATTATGAGAGGCACGACCCTTCCTGTGTCCCCAGTACGGATGTTCCAGCTATAAAACCTGCACAGATGTGGCCATGAACTGAGTAGCTGTTTATGGAAGCTTTTACTTCATTAATCCAGAGACTGCTGAAGTGTTAATCAATGCTGTTGCCACGGCGATGGAACAAACAGCTAGGGCACCACTAATTGGGCTTTATTGTTTCAGACAGAACAGGAAGAGAAAGAGGGTTCAGGTCTGACGTTGGCTCATAAAGACCACGCTCCCATTTTAGACTGCTGTCTCTCCATCAGACCTAGTTAGATTGTTGTTTCCATTAACAACTACTAAGACCTTGCCACCAGTGAGTGCTTTAATCAATTATGGCCTGCCTTATTCAAAGGCTAGTGAGCATTTTCATGGCGCAACCTTTATAGTCTGACTGCAAACCGTCATATAGATCATGCAGTTGACATTATGCTCATTTGCTACTGGAAAAAAGTCATGCAATCTGAAAATACAATCTTTAACCTAGACCATCTAACATCCTGAAAGGCCAGTTAGCATCTCCAAATATCCTCATTCAGAGAAGTAATAAGCCTTCAAGGATAATAAAAGTTGAAAACCAGCTATGAAAAAGTGCAAGTGTACAAGAGAGGGTGGAAATCAATAGGAAGTTTTAGTAGCTTTTTGTGGGTAACGACAGTACAGGTTTAAAGGCTAGGGCACAGGTTAATGGTACTATCAGGACAAAGACCAAGTTAAGTGCAAAGGAAAGGTCTACCACCAGAGGTTAATTAACCTTTTTAAACCCCAAAGTGTCGGAACACACATAGATATTGAATGGAAGCTGCCACAAAAAGCCTGTAGGTCATGGTTAATACATTCTACGGGTTACAATTAAAACATCATCAGACCACTCTATATCTCGATTTAAGAGCCATTTATGAGGTGCAAACTCGGAAGGCAATTTATTACAGTCAAAAGCTATCTGAACAGAGGGCACTGGGGTTACCAGATATATAATTTGAGTCAATAGCAAAGTGACTAAAAGGATGGTAAGGCCAGTGATGCAAGCATAAAGGAATTCATGCTTTTTGCCTTTTCTTTCTTCCTGCCTATTGCAAGCACTCTGTTTGCCCAGACGTGGCTTCCAGTGTCAGGAGAAAATAGCCACATTGCCTCATGCATTTTTCTATATGGTTGACCTAATTGCAATAACATGCCACTGTGAATGTCTCATGATTGCAGATAATTATTTATTTTTTTTTTAATTCCAGCTTTTATTCTAGGAAATACTGCACAGTTAGCTGAATCAATCTGTCAAGCAGGACAGCAGATTTATGAAATGTTGCATTTTAATAGAACTATTTATCATCTTTAAATGTATCTCAGTGATGAACCAAGGCCAGCTTTGCTTCTACAATCTATTATGAAACAAGGTCAAAATATAAAAGCACATGCATTCAGTCCTGTATTTTAGCAGGTTGACCTATTCAAATTAATGTGGCATTTTAAGTTCTAAAAGGATGTTTTCAGATGTGATAGCTTGAATAAAACGGAATATGTGCACACTTCATTGCTGAAAAAAGGCATTTTAAAATTGTTACGGAATAGGAGGGAGGACCCAAGGATGCGGGAAAGGGGATCGAACGACGTATAATGATAACGAGGGATAACAAAAAAGGTCGAGCAAATGGCTCCAAAAATACTAAAAAAAAACAAGGGGGAAACACGCAACTGTGGTGCGTCCCAAATGGGAATGACACCTACAGCTGAAGTGTGTGCGAGTTGGCGGTGTTACACGGCGAAGGACCAGAGGGCAGACGTGCGGTGAGCACGATAAAGCGCTGATTTGGGACGCTCCCCAAATCGAGTGGTGTGGAGTAGCTCCGGAATGCCAAGGGGTGAGCCCAAGCGTGAGAGCGCTGAAGAAGCCGTTCGGGGTGCGTCCCAAACGGAGCAGCCAACCGAACTGAGGAGGAATGAGGGAAAGCCTGGGGAAACCCTGATTCCTCCTCAACAAGTTACCTCAAGGGTTTCCCCCTTACACATCCGTCGGCACTAGAAGGATGTTACCGACTTAGTGTTTAAATAGACACATACAAAATGGCAATCGCTGGCATCTAAGAGCGGCGGCTCGGTCACGTTGAAACTCTCATATTAGGGTGGGTTTCAGAATGTGACGGGCAGGGACCCATGACCGCTCCTCTGGGCCATATCCTACCCAGTCGCAATCCGCTATGTAGCAGACAGTGGACCGTGTAGGGTGGGGCGCTCTGGGCAATCCGTGGGCCCGGACGGGCGGCGGGGGAGCCATTACAACGGGGGACCCGGTGGCGCTGTCTTTTGCCAAGCGGGGTCAAGGCAAGGCAAGGTTTGCTTGGGCTGGGCGCCGGCATGGGTGAACACCTCAGCCGTTTCACGGCACCAAGGTTGGATCTGGGACAGGTTCCCCCGGGGACTCACCCATGGGGCAGGGTGAAGGTCTTCCCCCTACGCGTAGACACTCCAAATGGCAAGCGGGAGACCATCCACCAGGGTCAGGACGAGGCCTTTATCCCTTTATTCTTTGGACATAAATACAAAATACAATCACATATTCACTTGACTTACTCCCACTCTCTTTAGTCACCAAGTCGGTGGGCTCAAGTCATGGCTTCGCTAACCACTGCTATGTCAAGTACATTCAATCTTACTCCTCTTTTCATCCATTCACTACCTACTTGAAGATCAAACCTGTTTAATCAAACCCCCACCTTCAACCACTCAAAGCCAAAGTTGTTGACATGACTGAGCTGAGCTGTTGTGACCAATGCATCAAGCCACAAGCAAAAGTCTTTAAAATGTTCACATAGTACCCTGATTGCATTCCCAACTTGATCCTTGATCCATTTTCCATAGGCCGAGCAAACCAAATGCTGCTTCTCTACTTTTTTCACAAGCTCAGCAGTCCTGATGTGTGTGTATACAGTATATATAAGATATAAGAAGGTAAAGCTTCACAAGGTAAAGAAGTAAGAGGGTTTTGAAGAAAAGAGCTGTTCATGAAGAAAATTAGGAATCTTTAAGTTCTTAGCTGTTTGAGGAATACGGGAAAATATAAATAGTTTTAATTTAGAAATGCTCCCAGTATTAGTTTGATTATACCCTATTGTGAAACAGGGAACTTGTTTTTCATGCCTAGTAAGTCAGAGATTCCAGGATCAAATCCCCACTCACAATTGCACACATTCTCTCAACCCCTGACATCAACACTTTTTTTTATAATAAATGAATTATACTACATACACTACTCACAAAGCTTAGCTGATATTTTACTGGGGATATTTTTTTGACCAGTACAATTATAAGTGAAGGTCCTCCTTCTCTTGAGTTTTCAGAAATCCTAGTTTCACACTACCTATGCACGCAGTTTAGTTTTGGAAGCTTTTAAGTTTTTCCTGCTTTTATGAATAGCTCTCAATCATCTCTGTCAATACTGCAGAAAACACCTTTACTAAAGTATTAAAGCAAAGTTCCCACTTTCAACAAAGCTCTCACAGTTAACATATCCTCCCATTCCCTAAGCAAGAGCAAGCCTTGCCAGAGGCTCTTATTCTAGAGCCCTACCCAACGCTGGCCATTCCAAAGTAAGTTTAAGCAAGAAGCAAACATCCCTGAGGATGCTTTGCATCAAACATCAGTATAAGGGGGTTGGGAGAGTGCAAATATGGAAAATCCTAAAACTCATAAAGATGAGACTTGTTTCTCCTTCCTCACCACATTTTAAATTCTGTCCCAGAAGGATACATATCTACACCTAAAACAAAGGCAACAAAGAAATCCCCCTGGAACCAGGCCATCTTAAACTGGAATGTTGCTCTCCTCACCCAAGATGAAATTAGCCTGCTAGGCTGAAAAGTTCTTTTTTTCTACACGTCCAGGGATATGCTTTCTTTTCATTGTAGGGAAGAAGTTTTTCTATATATTATAACATTTCTTCCCTTCCTCAGTGCGAGTTCTGAGTTGGATTCCGATCGCGCCTGCTCGACTCTCGCACCCACTCTCGCACAATGAGCGCTATTCCCAGAGGTGCACTCTTTCCAAGTAATTGGCCTGTTTTTACGAATGCACCGGATCCGGAGCCACACCAATGCTGTGCTTTAATTTGTGGGTAAATAGCCTTTCTGCTGAGTTTAAAGGCATGGTTTCTACTATGGGAATTATCCATAGAGAGGAACAGGGAGTCTGAGGGAGATCATTAGGAAGAGGGGGCACCTTAATTCTGCCTGGTTTCAAAAAGGCACAAAGGGTAATGCTAAACATTGTTCTAGGTAATAAGTAGGCTGACCCACAACCCCAACTACCAACCCCCACCCCCCAATTATCGCACTACACCACATTTTAGCGAAATGTCTCTGCCAGTCAACAGCAAAACATCTACTCTAAAAGAGACAAGACATGTTTTGCATGAACAGTTGTGTAGGGCTGCATTAAGCTTAATGACATCACTGTGACACAGCTTGTCAAGTGTTTCTCATGCTCTTCCACTCACTTTCCATACCTGCATATCTGAAAGCACAGGGAAACAACCCTAGACAGGATACCTATCCATTACAGGTCTCACACACACTCACTCACTAATGCGGAACAATCCAAATCCACACAGGCAACTGCCAGACTGGACCTTGAACTTAGCTCTCTGGAGCTGTGAGGTGACAGCATTAACCAGAGCACTACATTGCAGCCCTACCAAGTGAGTATAATTTGAAAAGTAAATGAATATAGTGGAACCTCGGTTAACGACCACAATCCGTTCCGAAAAGTTGGTTGTTAGCCGAAACGTCCGCTATCCGAAACAATTTCAGCGCCCCACATGGTAAGTGATCATAAATGCAGCAAAACACAAATGGCTCCTACAGAAACTGTGTGTCGAGCGGGAATGATGCTTGGTCTGAGACGCTGGTCACTATCCAAAATTGTGACCGCTATCTGGGGCAAATTTTTAGTGAAATTTAGGTTGTTATCCGAATTGTTTGCTATCGAAGGCATTCACTAACCGAGGTTCCACTGTATATTTAAGACTCCTTTGTGTCTGTTTAACTTGCAACATGGTGATTTTCCACAACCTGCTGTAAAATACTCCTACATTTGTCAACCTTATATAACATTATATAATGAATTTTGTTTTATAATTTGAATTATTATTATTATTTGGTTTTTTTTACTACTAATTTAAATTTTATTAATAATTTGTTATTTATTTTAAACTAACTTTCCTATAATTTAATATACATTTAGTATTTGTCTAATTAACATCTAGGCCGCCCATGGAGGGCGGGTCCCCTGTTGAGTCTTGGTTCCTCCCAAGGTTTCTTCCTACCATTTTGGGGAGTTTTTCCTTGCCACTGTCGCCCTGGCTTGCTCAACTTGGGATTGGCCTTTTTGATAATTGTATTACTGTAAAGCTGCTTTGAGACAATGCTACATTGTAAAAAGTACTATAGAAATAAAATTGAATTGAATTGAATTGAACCTTTCATTTGGTGCATGACTGTCCAATGTGGTAAGTGTTAACTAAAACTTAGAATAATTAAGTACAGGTATGCACCGTTTACCAAACGCATTGCTTTCTGTTGGAATTGTCCATTGACCAGACATTACAAAAGTCACAGAGTGTTTTTAGGCAGCTGTAATGTATTAGTGTAATTGTATTTTCACAAGAAAAGCATGAGACATGAGTGACTGATGAGTAATTGAAATGACTCATACCTTTGTTTGACAGACGCCAAAATTAAGTGGATATACAGTATTATTACTCTGGACTTGTACTCGGGTGCCTTATCAGGCACCACCTGGGCTTAAGAGCCAAGATGAAACTCCGTAACCAACAGAATTCCCCAAATGAACCATGATGGATAAGTTATTAATGCGCTGGTTCACAGTTCTGAGCCACTATGGTTTCTATTCCATCTCTAGCCAGGAGAGGTCCGTTGGTTATTGGTGTGGATTTTGGTTCCCGGAACTATGGGATCAAGGCAGTCTCAGTGCCATTTGCGGTGGGGGCTTTTGTATGTGTGTGTCATGCTATGTGTGCCAAAGTTTCCTTCAAAGATTTTGTTAACTTTAGCTGTTTTTTTAACTTTTCTTTACTTAAAAAAGAGGAATTTGACCAAGGGTGTCCAAACCTATGCATAAGTCAGATAAGATGTCAGGTAGTAAGTAAGATTTCAGGTAGCTCTGTGAGCAATGCCTTTTAGTAAAGTGTAGACCTATACAAATCACAGTTATATTAAACACATACACATTACCTAAAGGTAAATGTTCTTCATTAAATATTTTAACAGAGAATGGGAATATTTTGGGTGTACAACCCTGGAGTGTATAACATATCTTTGAAAGACACAAACAATTTAAATAGTAGCGTTCATTATTTAATAAAGGATTTTTAAGAGAGAGTGTGGCACAACAAGTCAAAGTTACAAATACAGCTCCAGGTTCTGTACACTCTGGCAGTGTTTGAAACATAGTAACCATCTGTGTTTTAGGTCCCTGAGGACAGCCTTTTGGGAGTGTTCAGTTAATTAACCACAATGCAACCTTCATGTTATCTTTCATACACACAGGAAACATGTGCAACCACGTGACCCATGTCCTAAGGTGGATGAAAACTTTCTGAAATGTATTCAGTTTCAGCAGTACATAAGAGTTTACTCACACAAGAACCACACACTGACTACATAGAGAGCTGTGGTTAGCAGTCATACCCAATCGAGGTATTTTGTGAATTGTTTCCATGTTCTTCACATTTGAAGTAGACGAATGGTGATAATTAGAACAGACATATCAGGAACAGCTCGGTGCTAATAATATGTCGAAATGAAACACGAAATACCCATGAAACAGCATACCCAGGCCTTCTTTGCATAGAATCACTTTGAAATAAAAGACAGTGTATCTCATGAGTATAAATGCATTGTAATGAGGTAAAGGGAAGCTAAAAATAAGCTTGCAGTAATATGAATTAGCTGCATGTTGTCTGTTCGCTCAGATTAATGCCTATGGAAATTTCTAGATTTGCACATATTATGAAACAACCAAGGGAAACAATGTTTGATTGCTTTTATCACTTAATTATTCAAATCCAAAATACTTTTTGCCTTGCTGAAAAAACACATTTTAGAAATTACCATTTGTTTTCCAAAAATCATTTCCCTACTTTTGTTTAGTTTGTTTTTGTGACATCTTATTGAAAAATGGAAGAGAACATGCTTGAAATTTACAAGTCCATCATAGTGGACCGGAACATGAGCAGTAAGAACAGTAAGTACATAATGCAAACAAACACTATCTGTTGTGCCACCCAGAATGTTGTAACAAATGTAAATCCCCCATAAAGCCAGCCCTACATAAGATACAAAAATGGAAAAATGGAAAAGGTTTCTGTCCGGCATTTTTGCATTAAAGTACACTGTGCTGGAACATGTTTTGAGAACAGAAACCTGAGAATAAACTAGTATAGTGTTGCTCATAGCAGCAGAAACCCAGAATGTATTTTGTTTATTCTGTTTGTCTGTGTGTGGAGTTACTCATACCAAAAGCTCCAGTATCCTGAATCCTAGAAAATGCCTGTATAGAAAAGTCCCAGCAGGTGAATTCCTATTGATATAGATTTTGGATTTCTCATCAAAGGAAGTATGGTTTCCTTTTGAACCAGTTTTACACCACCATTCATCGAATCTGCCATGTGCACATCCATCGTTGTCTGGTTCAGATCAGCCACAAAGCAGAACAGTAAGAACAGCAGATGATAAACACTGGTGCTGTCCAGCCAACCCTCCAGGAAAAAAAAACAGGAAAAAGAGCAAGAAACTCAAAGATTCTTCACAACTGTCTTCAATCCCTCCCCTCTAGCAGGCGCTACTGTATACCAAAAGTAGCAGACACAGGAGAAGATTTTGTCTTTTTTTTGTCATTTTTGAAATGACCCATGTGGAACATCAACACGTTTCCACAGAGTGAATATACCCTATTTCCATCATTAAATACTGTACACTCTTGTACAGCTACATATAAAGCATTTTATTTCCACTTGTGATACACATCATTGCTGTTGAATTGTGAAAAAAACTGAGGATAAACCCTTAGGCAACTTTAACAAGAAGTGAGCAGTATATTATTTTGCTTAGGATATTAAATATTTTCTGGGTGAGTTGATCTGTTTTGATTGACTTTTACAGCTAATATTGAGTGTGGATTCATGCTCCTTCATTTGCTGTTTCAAATCATTTACATTAGATCAAGGCTAATTACTCTAAAATTACTGGACTCTCACTTAGGAGCTCACTTTCGACTATATTTTAATGACAGCAAACACTAAATAAATGATGTTGCATAATTAATGACAATTATTATGTCCTTCACCTTGATTTTTAGCTGTTGCCTTTGGGCCAGCTTTACCACTGCCTCTGATACCACTCTCTGATGGAGGGTGACGTTTGTGAATAAGACTGTTTAAAGACCATTTCACTTGAATTAGTTGAATTCACCCCTTGGAAATAAATAAAGTTGATTCAGTTATATTCAGTTCAGTTGCATGTGTATTCTATATATCGGTGAAGACAATACACAGCCAAAACCAAATTCCTGAGCACTTAGTTTTGTGTCAGGTAAAAAAGTTATAAGAAAAGAATATTCATGTAAATGAACGTTTGAAGTTAGTTAGTTATTCCTTGCAGATTTACATACATTCACCCTGACCGACCAGTCTGTCAGATGCCTTGTAGGCATCGCTGGTCGCACCTCTGCAGTGGTCTTTTAGCCATTGCCCGCTAGGCAGGCAGACTATTACACCTTCGATTTTGCCTTCAATGCCAATTTAGAGTGACTGAATGACCTAACACACATGTTTTTTGACTGTGGGAGGAAACCGGAGTACCCAGAGTAAACCCACTCAGACACGGGGAGGACATGCAGACTCCACACAGAAAGGACCCAGACCAGTCAACCCTGGGATTGAAACTGAACCTTGCTGTGAGGCAGCAGTTTTAGTGGTTACTGCACTTTGTAGTTCTACAATTACAGACTGTAGTCTTTCATTTTTGCTTCTCTACATACTTTGTTACTCAATATCCTAATAAGATCATCACAGATCAAGTACTATTTGGTTGGTGGATCATTCTCAGCACTGCAGTGACATGCTGTAAAATGGTGGTGGTGGTGTCGTAGTTATTGTTTTGCTGGTACAGTTTGATCAGACACAGCTGTTCTGTTGGAGGTTTAAAACACAGTTCACTCACTACCCACTTTATTAGAGACATTGACCTATCATTCCACCTTCTAGATGTAAAGTCAGAGACACTAGCTCATCTGTGGAACAGTTTGTGTTTGTCATTCTCTAATCCCTCATCAGTGCTCACAGGATGCTGGTGGCTGGCCATTTCAGCTGGTGGACTATTTTTAGTACAGTAGGGATACCGAGGTGGTTTAAAGCTTCAGCAGCACTGCAGTGTCTGAACCAAATCATCAGTGCAACATAACGCCACTGCCACATCAGTGTCACCCAAATAGTACCTGATCTGTCCTGTGGGGGTCCTGACCAGTACAGAATAAAGTGAAGGATATTAACAAAGCATGTAGAGATGTAAATGTATTTCAATCTGTAACTGCAGAACTACAAAATGCTGTGAATACTAAATTTTAATAAAGAATTTGCAGAATATAAACAATACTGTACTTATAAACAGTACTGTATATTACGCAATGTACATAATGTATAGACAGCATAGTGGACAGCATGCTGCTGTTTAAACCCACTAGTGAAAGTGTTTCTGTTTAGATTTTTTTTTCTAAACTTAATTACAAATCAGGCCGCACAGTGGCTTGCTGAGTAGCACCACTCCCTCACAGCAAGAAGGTCCCGGGTTCAATCCCAGCGTGGAGCGGCCTGGGTCCTTTCTGTGTGATGTCTGCATGTCCTCCCTGTGTCTGTGTGTCCCCGTGTCCAGGTCCCCATGTCTCCATGTCCAGATGCTCTGGTTTCCTCCCACAGTCCAAAGACATGCATGTTAGGTTAGTTGATGTCTCTAAAGTGGCCCTTAGTGTGTGACTGTGTGCTTGACGGTTTGTGTGACTGTGTGTGTGCCCTACGATGGAACTGCACCACATCTAGGGTTGTTCCTGCCCTAAGAATAAATTAATAATCACATGAAAGTTTAGACCTTGTGCTTTCGACATTGCAAAATGTCAACATGCATATTCCACTAAATCAAACAGCCAAATGATTTTGCTAAAGGGAAACAATGAAAATATGTTTTTAACATAGAAATATGAAAAATATAAAAAAAAGTTTTAGACTCAAAGTGCTCTTCTTCAGTATTGCATGCAACTTCATTAAAGCACAAACTAAAGCTGCGGACATAAAAATGAAAATTAATAAATTATTGCAATGGATCAAAGCTTATATTCAGAATAGAGAAAGAATGGACTCTAATTAAACCCATGCTGAATTAATTAAACAAATCTTTCACTTATTGGGCTAAACTAAATTGTAGTGAGGTGCTGATAGACATCCTCTTCCCCTATAAGAATGCTGATCTGAAAAAAAAGTTTTATGCTCTGATTTTTATTCCCAAAAGCAAATGTCTATCACAAATGCAACAGTGATGGATGTCTAGATGTCATAAGCACAGCACCAAACGATTCCCAAATGCTGTGCCCATATGCACACGAATCCAATACCCACTCATTCTAATGCTTGATGGCTGAATGACAGCTTTCAAGAGAGTTAGCATCCCCCATTGTCAATTAGGAGCAAACCTCATTGACACGCATAACCCAGCCATCCTGCTGTTGTGCCAATTGCAGCGATGACAGTTTATCATTATCCACGAAAACCACTGGGTCTTGCAAGCAATACGTTTTTCAACGATCCTCCTGAACTAAGAGTCACTCAAGTTTCAATATAATTGGTTTTCCCAAGGTCAAACATTCATTTTACTTTAATCCAAGTAAATCCAAAAGGATGTATCGCTGTTGAACATTTACATCCTGTACTTTCAGAAGAACTCTAGTCATTAAATGTCACCATTGTATCAGTTTAGAGTAATTTGGGTTAAAATACTGAACAAATGCAATTGTGTACATTTGCAGTGACTGTTCAAATATCAATAAATATTCAATTAGTCATGCCATGTATTCCACAATACTTTGTTACAGCTTATTTCTAAATTAATTAACACTTGCTAAACCTGTCACGTATGGATTTCACCAATGTTTTGAGATAGATTGTAAAATGTGTACTATCCTTACTAGATGTTCCACTAGGCTAGGTAATAAGAGCTAGCTGCAGGGGCAGTTTCAGAGATCCTGGGTTTAAATACAGGGTGGGGTTTGTAATGTAGTGGTCACATAATGCATTTATGGAACTCTGTGATGGTGATTCTATAACCGAGGTTAGGCAACAGAACCTCCTCTGCAAACCTAACTAGGATAGGAAGGATAAAACATTATGTTTTGCTTTGCATGTCACTAAAAGTTTGTGTAGCTAGAGATTGTAGGTCACTGTCTCATGTATTCACCTACTGCTCCTAATACATTTACAGAATTCAACAGACATTCCTTCTTATTAAGCTCAGAATTTGGGGGTCAAATAGCCTTCCTCAAGGCTAACTATGATATTTTGGCAGTGAAGACACCAAATTATAAAAAATAAAATAAGCACATGGAGTATTGCTCTCAAATTGAATGCATTAAAAACAAATAACAAATGTTGTAATGTTGCTCTTTAGACTCACTGATCACATTATTAGGTACACCTCCCTATTTCTCCACTCACTGTCAATGTTATCAGTTCCACTTATCATACAGAAGCACTTTGTAGTTCTAAAATTCCAGTCTGTTTCTATGCATCCTTTCTTAGTCTCCTCTAATCTGTTCACTAATGTTCAGGACCCCCACTGGACCACCACAGATCAGGTACTATTTGGATGGTGGATGATTCTCAGTGCTGCAGTGACACTGCAATGACAGTGGTATATTAGTATGTGTTGTGCTGGTATTATTTGATGAGACGCAACAGTGCTGCTGGAGTTTTTAAACAACTGTTTAAAAACAGTTTGTGTTAGACATTCTGTAATCCTTCACCAGTGCTCACATGATGCTGCCTACAGGATGCTGGTGGCTGGACACTGGGGTTTTATAACATTCCAGCAGCACTGCTGTGTCTGATACACTCTTGACCCACACCACAACCATGTCAGTTTCACTGTAGTGCTGAGAATGATCCACAACCCAGTTTGTACCTGATCTGTGCTGACATTAAAGGACAGAGTAAAGGGATAGAGACAAAGGTGGACTGCAGTCTGTAACTGTAGAACTACAAAGTGCATATATATGGTAAGTGGAACTGATAAAAGGGACACTGGGTGTAGGGACAAAGGTGTGTACCCAATAAAGTGATCAGTCAGTGTAATTCAATACTGTTTTGCTTCTTGACTGTGAAGCACCAAGTTTCTGTGCTAGAACTAAGTAATGAATGGGCAACCCAAAAATAAGGGGCAGCATATTTATGCAATGGGGAAAAAAGGGAAATAAGCCTGTGGTTTAACACTACTTTAACAATTCAATTCAATTCAATTTTATTTGTATAGTGCTTTTTACAATAGACATTATCACAAAGCAGCTTTACATCGATGTATAAACAAGTGTCACAAATTGAATTTGATTTGTCCCTAATGAGCAGGCCAATGGCGACAATGCTTGCAACATTTCATGAGAAGTTATAAGCCAGACTGTCAAAATACTCTGTTCAGTGGCTTATGTTTGTAATATTTTAGATATGAATAACAAAGAAAAAACACAAACTAGTTTTCGTATTACTTTTCGACAAGGTAGCAAAGATGCGGTAAGGAAGTACTTTTTAAGGAAGGAAGTACCCATTAAGAGGTACTAATTGTGTCATTCTAAAATATCTATTTAACCCTGTGGTTAAGCTACAGTCACTTTTTAGTGTGCTATATAGAGTAGAAAGATTTTTTTAGATTTAACAATATTCAACTTTATCTTTCAGTCACACAAAGGTGTTGTAGATTTTATGTTTGCCGCATGTATTTTACTTTCTAAACAACACGTTTTAATAAAGAAAAACATGGGTGGATGCACAGACAGCCAATAGAAACAATCTAAAAATGTTACTGAACTGATGATTTGCTGCTCTTGGTCTGGTTTTATTGCTATTAAAATGAAAATAAGTGCAGCTTTAGTGTCTTAAACAACTGGTCCTGAAAGGCAATGGGGGTTAACAATGTACATCACTTTTACAGGTGCCAAAACAGCCATAAGTATAAAGATTCAGTTTGGCGAGGCTGATTGAAGACTTTAATCAAGGCCGCAGAATGTATACAATGGACACTTCTAGTGTATTGCTTTTGAAAAACCTCTGCAGACATTCCATTCATTTACACTCTAAACCTCCAAGCAAACACTTCACTTTTCAATTTATTACATTAGCTCGATACTCATCATGTTGCTTTACAGGCTTAGACATGGCAAGGCCAAAAGCAGCATGCTGATAAAAGGCTCATATTTGTTTTTGTGATTCTATGTGTGTGTTAGCTGCGGCACCACTGATTATGACATCTTCAAGCTTAGGGTTACCTTGCCTAATTCTTTTGAATGATTCATAAGCCAAAATTCAATATAATTGGACTGGAGTGAAAGGACTCCAAAAAGTTGCACTACAAAACATTGCATTCTTTCATCTCATGAAGTTTTAGGCAGAGCAAGGGTCAATTAGGAGTCCTCTGGCAATGGTGAGGATGAATAATGCACCACGGGGCTGAAAAACCTTGGGAGACTTGCTTAGCTTGTGTAGATTATCGACGCCTGTACCAGTTTTCCCCCTCTCCTCCTGTCTCCTCAGGTGAAAAAGGACCCTTTGTCTGTATGATGTCTCTGCTCCTGCCTCAATGGCCTGGAGGCAAAATGAGCCTAATTTGCACAAACCTGTTCTGGGGCCAATTGTTCTAATGTTCTTGAAACATGCTTAAATAAATACATAAACAAGAAATTAAAAAAAGACAGAAAAAGAAAGTGGTGAACATACTACTATCATTAAAATATAATATTTTACGATGATAAAATCTATTTACAGTATGTAAAATAAGTTTTATTTTGTTGTGAAAATTGATTAAACTTTAATAAAATTTAATGGCAATTAAAATATACTCAAAATATACCCTAGATCAGTAATTGGATCTTTCTTGTTTGTATTTGCCATAAATATTACAATTCAATATTTTAAATAGCACTGCATAGTCATTCAACTGAAAATGTAAAAAATTTAGTGTAAGTTACTGTTTGTTAATTGTTATTTAAAGAGAAATAAATAAATAAATAAAGCACACAAATCTATAAATAAATCTATTCTATTCTATTCAAAAACACAAGAGTGATTACCACTTCTACCTTTTAATGCAAAGTACACTGCTCAAAAACATTAGGGGGTATTTCATTATGGATTATTTCAGTTTGAAATATCCCCTATTTTTTATGGGCAGCATATTCATTTCATTAGGTACTTTTATTAGAAGCATGGGCAAGCTCATATCTTGTGTGCGAGGCATGTTATCAGACCATGTAGTTACATTATACTATTTAATTATTTAACAAGCATAATTTTACAGAATGTTTAACAAAAACAAAGTGTTATATTGGGGAAATATATTGTTTTTTTTTTCGTGTTTTAATAATCACAACACTAGAACAAAACTCTACATGTATTAATATTTGCATTCAACATTGTATTTCAGCTAATGGAGAAAATTAGCAAAAATGAATCAGCAACCTCATTTCTGATATATCCAGGCAGATTTATTCATCATGCATTTCCAACAGGGTCCTATCTGATTGGTCCTAAATCCATTCTCCAGCATGACATGACTCCAAACACATGGCCACAATCATAAAGGACTCCAACAAAAAGAAGAACAAGGAGTCTGGTACAGCAGATGGTATAGTCTCCACAGAGCCCTGATCTTAACATCAAGTCGGTCTGGGAATATCAACCAAAGTCTTCTGAAGAAATGTGGCAGGTTCTCCAAGAGGCTTGGGAAAGTATACAGGCTGAATACCTTCAAAAACTACACGCCAGTGTACCGAAGAGAATTGATGCTGT
Source organism: Parotocinclus haroldoi (assembly GCA_034779995.1). Taxonomy (NCBI): domain Eukaryota; kingdom Metazoa; phylum Chordata; class Actinopteri; order Siluriformes; family Loricariidae; genus Parotocinclus; species Parotocinclus haroldoi. Next base: position 23,217 of record JAUZST010014625.1, read on the forward strand.
TTTAAGAGTTAAGGGTGGTCACAACCAGTATTGATTTGGTTTAGGTTTCTTATGTTTGTCAAGTTTATTTTTACAAAAGAAATGTTTGTAAATCTGAATTATTTTGTTTTCCATTGACACAGTAATGTGTGACAAAGATTAGCTACCCTGAATATAAAACACATGAATATTTCTGTATACTAAATATGAGACAAAATTACATTGTCTAGAATAAGCCTCAAGAGTTACACAAAAGCAACATAATTTCATTAAACAAAAAATAAAACTCAAACTTAGGTTACTTCTCATAAAGAAATGATGCTGGTTACCTTTATCCAGGCAACACTAGATGTCAGTGTTCTTGCTAATGTGGGTTTCGTGTGTGTTTTGGGACTTTTCTAAAAGTTATTATTTTCCATGACTTTAGTATAACCTTCAATGGCCATACCTGCATGTGCATCTATGAATTGGCTCTTTATTCAAAGCACGGATACTTGATTCATTCCTTGGCCTCCTTACAGAACACTTGTCTCTAATCTCATGCATGTTATGTAATTGAGCACTTGCAATGAAAACGTGACATTTTCAGAAACATGTTTGTAATTGCTATCAGCATCAATGGACATTCCAGCAACACACACAAGGTTAAATCTATGCACAAGGTTATTTTAAGACTAGGCACCCACATAGACACAGAAGGGACATGCAGACTGCACACAGAAAGTTGGCTGCGATTGGACCTTGGACCTTTTTGCTATGAGGCAGCGGTACTACCCACCGAGGCATTACTAAAAATGACATAAAAATAACATACGTATGATAAACATTATTTCATGCCTTCCATTTAAAAGAATGCAGTCACTAAAGCCACACGTAAATCATCAGTTTGGCTTCAGCGACAAGTCGTTGAATTTTACGAGTCGTTTTTATATCTGTCACTCATTCATTGCAAGGGCTGTTTCTGTAGTTTAGACGAATCAAACCAGATATGAGTCAAGACAAAAACAAGAGAGACTAGCCAAGAGTGAGATGAGACCGAGACCAACAAGATTTTTTTCATCATAGAATACATAGGTTAAAATGAATTGAACAAAGTAAATAGTGTGTCATTCACTTTACATTCATTACCTTCCATCACATAGTAATATATAATTTTATCTTAACTATCCTAACTAAGTATACAGGGTAGATGGAAATGTACACTTGCAATCTTAACGACAGACTTTTACAAATTAATTGATAGGATACTAAATAAAAAAGCTATTTACCCCTATTTAACTAATCTCCTCAATCCTGGACCTGAGTGCTAAAACTCTATCAGAACATTCACAACATAAAATATCCCATCTGTGTGGCAACAGTGTTAGCAACAGATCCTATAACTTTAACCTTCCTGCTTATACACATTCTAAATAAACAAGCACTGCATGGCACCAGTGTTACAAAAAAACAACAACAACAACAACAATTGCTTACCAGGAATTACAATGCGCCAAATGTGACCTTAGAGTTGCAAATGAACTGCCTATTAAAGGATGGCAGAGCAAAACTCTCCGGATTTGTGCATTTTCATTGGATATGAAATTCATTGGATAGGAGTGTTCTTAATTAGTCAGTCTGTTGTTCAACAAATATTTATTCAATTCTGTTTTCTAACCCATTGCTTTACGCTTATGTTTAATAATATGATTATTATTCATTCATTCATTTTCTTATCCATTATTGTTTCATTTTTTTAATTCACTTCAGAATTCGAAATGTTGTGCGTGCAGGGCAGGATGCAGCTCCAACAGCACCCACTTCCTGTCACTAGAACTGATCCAGCTTATTTAGGCCTATATATACACTTCTCACTAAAATTAGGGAATACTGTATCCCATAATGAAATGTAAATCCATATATGTATAGCACATCTCTTTCACATATCACATATCAATTCCATTACCTTTCCAAAACCTGATGTACAGGGTGAGTCAGAAACTACAAGACAGCCTTTTATTTCAGTAACAAAGGGATAAATTACATATCTGAATACCCCAAGTAGTAATGGGTGATGATTTTTAAGATCTTTTAGGCTATGCCACTATCTTGAAAGCAGCCATATTTGTAGCAAGAGCAAGTTTTTTTCCAATAGGAAGGTGGTCATGTAGCCTAACAAAGAAGAACAGGACTGTCTCAGAAACCGATTCCCGCAATCAGATTTGCAAAATATTTTGTTCTTCAGAAGTTATTAACACAGAAATTTGCAACAACAGGTGGGGATGCACAGCTATTTGACGTGTTCAATGTGCTGTCCCTTGTGCTGAAAACAAAGCACAGGTGCAGAATCCAGCCGTTATGAACCAGTATGAGAATCTCTAGAGAAATGCTGTCACAAGCCTCCATGATGTGGTGCTGAAGGTGGTGTTTGTTGTGGATTTTCCAGCATACACAATTGGTTTGGGACGCGGTAGCCTAACGCATAAGGTACTGGATGCTGGACCTGATGGTCAGGGGTTCAAATCCTCTGTCAAAATCCACCTCCGCCAAAATTGCCACAGTTGGGTCCTTAAGCAAGGCTCTTAACCCACCATTGCCTGGATTTTAAGACTGTATGAGTCTGGATAAAAGCGTCTGCTAAATGCCGTAAATGTAAATGTTTGAGATGACCACAGAGATAAAATTACTCTAAAACACCACCATAACCTTCATGTCACCTACGACTTTGGTGTCTGTTGTCCAGTGAGAGTTTTCTTCCCACCAGTATCTTACGTTCTGGTGGATGATCTCACCACTGACGTAAAAATTGTCATCGTTAATTTGTATTGTTAATTTAGTCACCTTGTCACCGAACAAAATGTCCTGTGTGAACGCGGGATCCTGTTGATGTTGGACCTTTCGTAAAGGCTACCAAAACTATTGTTTAGGTTTCTTTTTCAGTAGCGGCCTTCGCATTATCACTGTAATTGTTTCTCAGATTTTTTTCTATGAGTGATGCAACAGTGCTGTGTGAAATAGTACAACAGTGCTCTTTCTGGGTGTTGGTTGTTGAAGTCTGCGGCTATGATATGGCAGAATGTATTCTGGAAACAAGGGTCTCAGTAAAGAAATATGTCTTGGACAGGTCACCAGTCCATAACAGAACATATCAGACTTACAAATAGGTGTAGTTCATAGGCAGTATACAGGAACCAGAGCTGCACTCACACTACCTGATGCACTATTATTCTATCATTGAAAAGGTTACCATTTACCACTTCCAAGATCTGAAATGTATTTTAATTCACAATAATTATTCAGGGCACTTTGGTGATTCAGCAGATTAACATGCTGAGCTACCATCGTAGGGACCTGGGTTCAAGTCCCTGCTGTGCCTTCTGACAGGGTTGGGTATAACATGCAGACATTACTGGCTAAGTCTAAAAGAGAGAAAGCCAATCGGGATAACACTCCCTGGCACTGCCCTTTAATGGATGCTTACGTTTGCACTCTGCTGTCTCTGGGAAGGAGCATCAGAACAACCCAACAACCCTGACCAGGAAAAGGAACTAAAATGTAAAAAAGATATCCAAGACTTTTAAGACTGTTGGAACATTTATGACAGATTCCTAATTTTATAAAGCCCTACATTAAGACACTTAGAGGTAAGCCATGCTTGGAAATAAGGCTCAGTTTAATCTTGATCTTGGCCCCATATATTCAGGTTTAATTTGAGCACCGCTGATAAACACTAGTGCATTTCCTCATTATCTACAGCAGCATTCTTACACATTGGTGGACCAAAGCAAAGGCAAACTAACCTGTTATAGCCCACTTATCCTGCTCAAGGGTCAAAGAGGAAAGTCTAGAGGCTAACCCCAACTTGTTTGGTTGCAGACAGAGTTACATCCTGAACAGTCCTGTTTTCAGCAGCAGGCTCTAACCTGAAGGTACAATGGAAGGTGTTCTATCCATACATAAAATTAGCCAAAAATACTGCTCGCTAAAATTAGGCGATACCTAAAAGTGAACTATCCCATAAATAAATATCCCCTAATTTTGTGAGCAGTGTATATGGCTGTAAAGCCGGATGACCAGCATACCCGTGTCCAAAACACAAAATATGTATGTCTTAGCTTTTTTTTCTTTATCAGGGCATTCCCCTACAATCATGACCATGGTAACTAGGGGTTAAACTGGATGCTTGGCTTTTGCTTCCTGGCTTGGGACCTATCCCTAGAGAATGCAAGATATAGTGGTTGGACTGGAGTCTAAAGGACTCTAGTTCATCACTTGAGATTTAAAACTCATTAATTGAACTGATTAATTCATTCCTTTTTTATGTCAGCATGATACAACGACATGATTTAAGTTACAACCAATATTGGGTGTGCAGAAAACAGAGCACCTTGGAGAACATGCAAACATTATGCTTATAGAGACCAGAGGTGTGTTTTCCAAAAGCATAATCGGAACAGAGCATAGTCAGGATGCTGCAGCCATTAAAATTGGCTTGTTTAAATGTCCCTAATTAAAGCTGAAAATATTATAGGATTATGATGGAAAAGAGTTGCATGTCTGGATGAAATGAAATATGAGGTTGCAGATTGTTTTATGAATTTTGGTTAAAATAACCATCTCATAGGAGTTAGGAAAATAGACACGAGAAAAAACAGAGCCGTTTATACACAGTTCACAAAAAATTGGGAATATTTAATTGTGGGATATCTAATTTTGAAATATCCCCTAATTTTTGTGAGCAGTGTATATCACATGCTGTCGCCGTTAGTGACGTCGGAACGTCTTCGCTCGGTAGCCAATAAGGCTTGACGCAAATCCGGAACTGCTGAGTGCAGAAAGAGCGCCTGGATTCAATTTGAAAAGAGTCAACATAGTAGCAGGTTAGTGCTTTCATGTTATATTATATTCTCTATAATTACACACAAATGCGGAAAGGCTGCATCTGCTAAATTTTAGACTTCATAATGTTACGCATTTTGACATTATGTCACTTTACGATAGGGGAAAATAATCGGCGTGAATACTGAGTAATAAAACATACTCTGGTCACGTGATGAGTATTAGTATTTAGTTTACTGACTTGCTATTCATTTAAAACGTGGATGCCTATTTAAAATAATTAATTATTTTTGTATATCTGACCTTTAACGGCGGTGTTAATGTTTTTATGTGTAATCTCCATAAGGACATAACAAACGCAGTTTGTTGTGTACGGAAAAACGTTAAAAACGAAAAAACAACGTCATTTTTATTTAATTTGCTGTGAACGCGACGTTGTCGAAGTTTTCACGTTTGGGTTAAAATAAGTCCACACGAGCCGTCAGACAGTCGGTATCAGGTTTACACTTACCGGTCACTGGTTAATACCGGGGAGTTGCCCCTTTTGTTTTTAAAGTTACCTCATTCTTCGTGTTATAGATTCAACAAGGTGCTGGATTTTCTTTAGATTGTCATAATAGTCACGTAGTTGCTGCAGATTTGTATCTGTTTTTATCCATGGTGAAAGTCTTCCCTTCCATGACATCCATAATATGCTTTTGTGGATTGTGGTCTGGTGACTGAAGGCCATTTGTGTACAGTGAACTAACTGTCATTGCTCAGGAAACCAGTTTGAGGTGATGAGTTTGGTGAGATTCCACGTTATAGTGATTGGAAGTAGTCTGTGTACTGTATCTGTGTGCTGCTGTGGTCATAATGGTCAAATGTTCCAGTTCTAAGTGGACAGGAGTGGCACCCAGTGTGGTCTCCTGCTGCAGTAGCCCACCTGCTTATTTCATCCGAGATGTGATGTGCTTTTTTGCACACCTTGGTTTTTAGGAGTAATCATTTGAGATAATGTTGCCTTTTTATCAGCTCTAACCAGTTTGGCCACAGACCTGTGGCATTAACATGGAATGTACTGTATTTTACATTTTAATGGCCACAGCTGGATAAATGAATGCTGGGAGTATATAATATACTTTATGCTGTGTTGTCATACTTAATTGTACAGAACACAGTTGTGCTGAGTGTAGCATGGGACTCTTGCTGCACTTTCTTTAACTTCATAGCTAAAATGTGAAGAATGTGAGGGTGACAGGATGCATCAACAAAAAAAGTGTTTGACTAAGTTTAGCTATATAGCATAGTGGAATGAAAGCAGTTCTATATGTTGCTAATTGAATGTGACACCTAAGCTTTTCACAGAGCATTTAATCAAGATTTTTACCATGGCTGTAGTCTAACTAAGAGTAACTCATTTACGTGTTTAGAACAGGCATGTGCCATTTATCGACCATGCAATCAACTTCAGTACACTTTAACGTCCGACTCCTTGACAATTAGAATAAATTATAACAGGAATCAAATATCTGTATTTGAACACTGGATGTGACAGCTGGTCAATTCAACAGCCAGTCAATGCTGCAGATCCACAAACAGAGACAGGAGGTAGGTTAAGAGAGAGTGAGAGTAAGTGCCTACATTACTGATCGTTTGCTGACTTTTGAACTGCTACTTATTTGTAACAAGCTGAAAATGGCATTTTTAACTGTGCCTGTCCTATTGTAAGTAGCATTCTTTTTTTGTTTTCCTACTACTTCTAATCTCTCTAACCTCTAACTATAAACTCGTTCACATTCACTAGTTGGATCTCTGATCATCTGGCTCATTTTGTGTGCCGTTCGTAATGTTGTCTATCAATTTATTTTTGGGTTTTGCTAAATAAAAATATCAGGTTATTCATACTGTCGTAGTGTTAAGTGTTATGGCTTTCCCCTACATGGGTGTAACAGTACATTACTGTGTTTTCTAAAATTATTGTATATTGGCCATTAACTAAGAAAACAAGATGTAGCATGTGTATAACAGTTTAGGTTTTGGATGCCTATATTGCAGTTGTATTTTCAGTGGTTTCTGTGATGCTTTTCATATTGTTTGCATACAGTTTTTATGTGTACATCTAAGTTGCATAAAATGATTAAGTGACTATTGTAATCTGTTCATAGTCTAGTTTGGTCAACTGCCAGTTTCACGAAAGGTAATGTAGGCATTAAACGATGTATTCCCGTGAAGCAAAACTGAACAACATCCAGTCTTATGTAAGTTTTGCTTTAAGTAATCCAGTTGTATGTTGTTTCATCCTCGCAAAACTAGAGGAGTCAAATGCTGATGAAATGTTCCTTAAATCCTAAAAACAGTATCATGAAGTCATCATTTGTTACTTGAGCAAGATGAGTTTACTCCTGCTTACCCTTTGAATAATTTGCTTACTATGCACCCTTCTTCCCGGCCCTCGTCAGTTGGTCTTTAATTGGCTTCACTGGGCCAAAAATCCTGCTATATCTCACAAAACGGGGCTGATTATGTGTGCAAGAGCAGTGATGCAATTTAGAGTAAATGAAAGTTTTGGTTATATTTAACGTACAGCCAGGGCTACATGATTTTCATTCTTTTTCACTACAGACTATCAGATAATTTGTGCTTTTTCGTTGCCCGCGGGGTTACTGACAACTGGCAACTTACGCAAGCAGCGCTGCACAAAAGTTGCCAAATGCCACCTTATTATGGCGCACTATTAATCCACCTTTGCTGGCACTCAAGCTGCTGGTGTAATGTGTTAATGAGTGTTGTGTTGGCAGCCATCTTGTGTAGCGCTTAAGAAACGAGAGCGATCCTCCCTCTACTTTGGATGCGCTGATGGAGGTGGCTTGTTTACTGTGTTAGAGAGTGGCTGACGCCAGCTTCCCCGGGGACAGCACAAGGGTTAATTGCTGTTAAAGTGGTGGTGTTGTCCCTCTCTTCGGCCCTGATGCTCCATTAGAGCTGACACTAATGAGGCAGAGCAGGGAGGACACCCTAGAGCTGGGGCAGCAGGAGAGAAAGAGAGAGAGAGAGAGAAAGCATGCGAGTGATGGAGGAACTGTGCTCAGTAGAGAGAGCATGCTGGGTCATAGATCAAGAATGTGCAGTAGTGATGTGTGTCATTGCTTTGATTTAATTGGGGGCTTATGCAGAGCTCATGACCTACATATGGTTTGTTTATCATGACTTCACTGTGGGCCGTCTAGCTGGTTGTTACATTTTTTATGTAGGTAGGATTCATGGGTCAGCATCATGGGAAAGACGTTTTAATAGAATGTACATAAAGGCTTTATTACACGTAAAAGTACACAGTGTTAAGTTATATCAATAATTTGTAACTATCATGATATTTTTTGCTTATATTATTAAGTATCATTATATTTAATTAACATTGCGTGTTGGTATGTGTGGTTTGTTGGAGCACTTGGACAGAGGAGTGGTCTAAGAAGTGGCGTTGTTGTTGTTGGGTCATTTTCCACTCTTTGGATGTGTCTGCTGGAAGTGAGTCTAGCCTTGAGACAGACTGATTTCCTGTCCGGGGCCTTTACGCCTCCATTCTGTGTTCTCCAGGTCAGTTACCAGACTTCTAATGTGACACTGACCAGGAAAAATGTTTTTTGTTAAGCATTTAAATTAATTCTAAATAAAAGCTTGGTGTGGCTTAATGTACTAGACTGCGTTCAAAAATTAGGGGATATTTCAAAATAAAAATGTAGCAATTAAAGAAGCGTTTTGATTTTATTTCATTAAACAAGAATCATCAGAAAAGCATATAAAGTCAAAAAGATGTTCAGGTAGGCAAATTAGATGCAAACTCAATTATCTAGAAGTGGTATATTCATGGGGATGAACAGAAACATGTCAAACTGGAAATAAAATAAACAGCCATTATATTTAACAACCTTATCATTAACCACTAAATTAGACGCTGTAGGTTGATCTCAGAGATGAGGGAAAGAGGGATGTATAGGATGTAGCCTGTGGTAAAAAGCCATTTAGAATATAATCTACTGCTTCTGCTTTTTGTTTTTTTTTTTTAACTGTGAATTATGGTGATAGAGCAAGGGTAATAAAACATGCCATTGTGGTGTTTCTAACAGGAGGGTTTTCTTTCAATTACATAATGGCATTAATTGCACTGCTAGGGCAGTTTGAATCACAACCTACCAATTAGTAGACCTAATCAATAGCCACTATTGTCACACGTCCATATGAACATGGGCAGAACGTATATGGCATTTAGTAGACACCCACAGTGACTTGCAGTTGAAGGTTAAGTGCTTGATCAGGTAGACGACAACCTTAACCACTGAGCCACCTACCATATAGATAACGAACCCCATTAAAGTTGATAAGGATTAACTAGGATTAACACTGGATACCAAACTAACCTTTATCTTGCATATAAGAACTATAACATGAATGCATGAAAAGACCAAACATAATCAAGGCTCTGAGCAGGATTAAATGGGGATCAGAATTCTAGCTGCTTATACAAATGTACAGAACTATTGTCAGAACAAAACTTTACTATGGGAGTATCATCTATGGGGCTGCCAGAAAGTCTTACTTAAACAGCCAAAATGCAGTACATTATCAGGCTAGCACTGGGAGCATACAGAACATCGCCTGTGCAAAGCCTGTACATAGAAGCCCAAGAACTATCCTTGGAATACAGACGACTGAGATTAACCCTTCAACATGCAATGAAGCTAAAAACAAAATTCACCACATGCGCCCACATTCTGTCCATCATACACTGCACTATATGATGCAAAACCAACACATGGATTACGTATTCAACAGCAACTAAAGGAACTCGACTTGGATCTAAATGATATATCACAGATGCCCCACAACTCCCTCCCGTCTTGGAACCTCAAAAAACCCAGCATAATCCTAGACATCGCCAGTGGAAAGAAATCAAACAATATATACCTTAAGAAATTCCTGGACATCAGAGGAAAAAGTCCTGCCCTACAGATGGTTCTATGACTAAAAACAAAGTATCAGCAGCAATAGTATCTGGACAGCAAGAATTAAGAGTAAATTTACTGCAACACTGCTCAATTTACACAGCTAAAGCATACACTCTTCTAATGGCAGTCGACCATAACCACACAACAAAGTAAAACCATGTTATGCTCCGACTCCAGATCCTGTTTGCAAGCATTGGATTCCCTTAACACAAATCACAGTGTCAGAACGCCATTCTGGACAAATTACACAACATTTCAAATAAAAAAAAAGTTGGATATGAAATTCTGCTGGATGCCAGGACACAGTGGCTTCACTGGAAATCAAAAATCAGACTGGATGGCAAGGAAAACGTCAAAGACCCAAATGGCAAACTGCAACCTGTCTAGGGTTGGTTCCACTGTGTGTTTTGGCCCCCACTGAATTGAATTTAGCGGATACGGAAAAGATGGGTATCGCTAAAAAAAAAAAAAAAACTGTTGCCATGTGGTTGTTTCCCTGTGATTTAACCATCGCATTTCAAATATACACCCTTAACATATAAAGTGCTTGAAAGAGTAAATGCATGTAGTAATAAATATAGTAGTGGTTTGAACTTTGTATTGTGTTATCATAAATGTATATATTTAAGATTCCAAATTCAATATTAAGTGCACTTATACCACTCCCTAAATGACTGACAAAGCCACAGTGTATGTATGAAACACAGTCATAATCGTACAGTATTTTGTTAGAAATGTTGGGATAAAAAACAATGTTAGAAGGTGAGATGAAGACCTTCAACGACTTCACTGCATGCTCTACATGAATATGTAGAAATTTCTTTCCTCAGGAAACCTCTTACTGATTATAAATTATGTTATACCTGTACTGTATTTTAGATTTAAAGTTCAGCAATCTGCTCTGAAGACAGCACCCTCAGCTGGCCAGAAATGAGTTTTGCACCGAGCCCGTGTGTCCCTGCTGGTGTGCGCAGTGTTCAGGAGCAGAGGGAGCGCTGGGGGAGGAAGAGGGAGAGGACAGGCCGAGAACTGGTTCAAAGTGAACAGCGGTACTGCGAGAACCTGGACCTACTCACCACGGTGAGCCTGAACACTCATAGAACTCACACATAGCAGTGACTTCATATATGCAGTGTTACATAAAGAAGTGTTGATATTATGAAATGTACTACAAAATTCCATCTAGTGCCGTGGAGAGTGTATATCATAATAGCAGAATCAAAGGAGGAGAAAAATAAAACTATTGGCGCAATAAAAAATATAAAGGGAGCCAATGTTCTCCTGATTTGGGGTTTTGAACCAGATTTTAATGCCTTTCAACCACTGGTGGTATAGAACATCGTTTTTGAGGCAGTTTAACACATCATCAGGGATATGAAGGTCCATCCCAATACACTAAGCAATGCCTTTTGATTCCTCCCTTTTTTGTCCTTCAGTCTGTGCACTGGAAATCAGTCAATTCCACCATCTTCATCGACATATCAGTTATTTAGATATACTCAGAGGAATCTGTGAAGAAAAAGAAAGTGGGTACAGAAAGTATTTAGACCCCTTAAAAAATTTCACTTTTTGTTTCATTGCAGCAATTTGCTGAAAGTTTGTTATTTCTTATTAATGTACATTCAGAATCCCATCTTGAACGAAAAAACAGACGTAGAATTTATTGTAAATTTATTTTAAAAGAGAAATTGTATTATCACATGGTCATAATTATTAAGACCCTTTTCTGTGACACTCATATTTAACTCACAAGCTGTCCATTTCGTCTTATCTTTCTTGAGATGGTTCTACTCCCTTATTGGAGTCCAGCTGTGTTTAATTGAACTGATTGTACTTTATTAAGAAAAGACACACACCTGTCTATATAAGAGCTCACAGCTCACAGTGCATGTCGATGTAAATGAGAATAATGAGGTCAAAGGAACTGCCCAAGGAGTTTGGAGACAGAATTGTGACAAGGCACAGATCTGGCCAAGGTTACAAAACATACAAAAATATTTCTGCAGCACTCGAGGTTCCTAAGCGCCTCCATAATCCTTAAGTGGAAGAAGTTTGGGATGACCAGAATTCTTCTTAGACCTGGCCATCCAGCCAAACTGAGCAATCATGGGAGAAGAGCCTTGGTAAGAGAGG
>JAUZST010014626.1:0-10532 GCA_034779995.1 Parotocinclus haroldoi
ATATATGTGTGTGTGTGTACATATACACATATAGATATAGATATATATTCAGATTCTTGACCCCACATTCGTGGCTCATGGTTTCTGATCAGCTGTTTACAGTGTAATATCTGAATGGACTTCCACTCGAATAAATAAAGATTACAAAATACATACATACATACCTACACAAAGCAGACGAATTTGGCACTTACAACCATTATTCCTTGTCTTCCAAAGGAATCACAAGAAACTGTTTTCTCATAGCAGAGATGTCAACACAAGTTTGACCTGAGAGAAATTCGGAATGAATTAGTAGCCCCCGAGACACAGACAAACGTCCACACATCCATCACCAGGGCGAGACGATGTTACAGAGGTGCCAGACACATGTGACAGGAGAGATTATTACAAAGCTTTGAAATGACATTATTCTTTTTCTTAACGAGACGTGTCAAGCACCGTCCTGGTAACTGCTATAACCCTGTGCAAACACACCTCATCTCTCGGCGCCTTTGCTCCACCCATATTCGTAACAGTCTTAATAAGAACTATAGCTTACACTGAGTACCTTATATGGTTATATGGGTTTTACTTACAAACGTCTCACTTTGAGAAAGAAAATCTCTGGGTCATTCTAAGCAAACAGGGCAGTACAATAAAGGCCACAGTTTAATTAGCTGCGTATTGTTTCGTACGCAGATGTTTCTCAAATGACCAACACACAGAAAGGGGTGGCACATAAAGGGTGAGTTAAAAGCCGCAGGACACCCTGAATATCCCAGCAAGTAATTGATAAGGGGGCTATGTCCATTTTTTTCCAGTGGAAAGGTGTTCATGTAGCATATCAAAGAAGAACATAATTGTCTCTGAAATCGAAATCGTCGTAGAACGTTGAAAACTTTGTTTTTCGTCACAGGTCACTCAAGATGGAATCTGTGATTCTGATGATCAGCAATGGTTTTGGTTTTTCATGTGATGTGTCCTGTAACTCACCCTGTATATGTACATGTCCAGCACCCAGCATCCAGGTTCTATAAACCCGGTCAGAATATTATTATATTTATTTATCTATTACGTTTCTCTTTGTCCAGAAAGAAAGAAAAAGTAATTCAAGAGTACGGCTGAAACAATAACTTCTTCTCCTTGAAGAATTCACAAGTAAGCCATTTGTTATATTTTCGCTTATATAAATATACAGTACTGTGCAAAAGTCTTAGGCCACCTTTAGATTTGTTTTGCTTTATCATAATAAAGTGACCATATATAACACATTTCTGGGGACTGGATCCAAAAATGGGAAATTGGATTCCTCGCTCTACAATACCCTATTCCGATGATCTTCTTTCAAATATTTGTGAGCTTTTGCATACCTTAGGTTTTTTACCCTGTTCCACTTCTGAACAATTGGTTTCTTGGCTGCTACACTTCCGAAAAGATCACCTGATCAGATTTCTATGGACCGTAGAAGGGTCAGTTTGGCATCCTGATACAGCCCCCAGAGCTCCCAGGTACTGCTATTGCTCAAGTTTAAAGAGAAAGTCACACTACATTCTTGCCACTATAATCTATAAAAGCAGTTTTGTAAATGCTACATACACATTTCCTGTGATTTCTGGTTGTATTTGAACAAAGAGGCAGATAAATAATGAGAAATGGTCACTATACCATTGTTTTAGCAATACACTTTCTAATGACTTTTGCACAGGACTGTATATATATATATATATATAACCTGGTAACATGGACAGCTTATTGAATCATTTGAAGTTTCCAATGTTAATAATGATACATGCATATGCCAATATATACACCGGCTTAGTACGTCATTATTGTTTCGTTTCTAGATCATTAGGCTCGTATTCAGTTAAACGGTTCGGAACACATTGTAAAACGGACCCCCTTTGGGTAGAATGACCCTGTTATAGATGGCAAAACATAAACATATTTGTTCATACCTGATAGTTATTATAATTACAGCAGACTCCAGGTTCATTTGGTCTACGTATACAGCATGGACCTGGAGTTCATTATGGGATAACGTATCTAATAATACATAATCGATTTCTGCTTCCTTTTTCGAGCTGCTTCCTAACAGGAGTGATGCGCATCGATCGATTTTTAGAATAGGCAGCATAAATGACTGATTGCTTAAAACCACAAGGGGTGATGATTCATAAAAATGAACGAACAACCATTATATAGAGTAAGAGAAGAATGCTTCCTACGTACATACGTATGGCAATTATCAAACGGCTGATGGCTTTATAATGATAATAACCCCAATTATAAATCATCCTAACAGTCAAAGAGTTCATACTCAAACGTGGACAGTAAAACGAAGCAAGGAAATATTGTTTTTTTTTTTTTTATCTCTTTTAGGAACGTCAGCGATAGCACACGTGTATGTCAGAGTACCCCCTGTATTGAAATGCCCCCATTTTGGAACAGGAATGTATTTTACAGATTACAAATTGGCAGTAATTTCCAGTTTCTTTATAAGGCACTGACACAGTGTTTTCTAGAATACAGACATGTTGCCAGGGTAGACCTGCGGCCAACTATTCAGGGCACAGGGAAGATGTGAATGGTCCTTATCTGAAGTAGGTGGACGACAGGTTTCAGGCAAATAAAACTAAATCTATTGCACATTTTATTAACAGAGCTTGCTCTGTGTGTGCGTATAACACCTTGTATTTTAATAAGTCTAAATAAGAAACATAAATAACAAGGAAATACTAAACATGACATGACCATGACGGGGAGTTTCTATGTTGGAAATGGTCTGTAATGGGGAAAAACAATTCTGGAATTCGGAGCTTCAGAGGTTTTCGGCGTGCAGCGCCGAGCTAAAACGAAAGGCAGAACACAGATTTCCTCCAGTACTGAAAAAAAATACCACAGACCAGAAGCAGAGCGGTGCAGACGACAGGGTTAACGGGAGTCATCGCTTCACTTGGTCCGCCTCGCTGCAGGCCTGGATCCACAAGCAACACAAGATCAGCTACCTGGGATTTTTCATAGCACTTCAGATTCATTGGCGTTCTTAGATGGTCAGCCAGTGTTTGAGCTGCAAGAACAGGTAGAATTATAAAGACAGTTATTCAACAGCTGTTAACGGTATTAAATGAATATGAAAGAAATAGCCTGGCGTTCATCAGAGCCGGCGCACGCACATGTAGCGCGTTTGTTGCCCGTAAAGTTTTACAATCATCTTGGTTCTTCAGTTTTGCGAAGTACTTGAGAAGCGTTCAATTCAAAACCACGACATTTTGAAAGCTGTTCCAATGCTTGTAAGGTGAACATGTGGAAACAATATCGCGCTTTGTACTCCATAAAAGCGGCTCGATCACCAGCCGACGTTATAGTGGAGACATTTTTTACGGAGCACTGAATCGTAAAAGCGGCGTTCGTTGTATGCAAGTGAACAAAATATCTCGCATTTTATTCACCTACCACCCACCCATATCAATCCTGTTTTTAATAGAACCTTCAAATCCAGGAAACATCTGGCTTTGAAATGAAATAAAACAGACTATAAGCCCATCTTCTTAAAACCCCGATGCATGTGCAGTGTGTACGTCCAGATTAGTCATGTCCAAATTCAAACAAGCCTTCGTTCTCGTGCCCAATGTGTAACGGTCCAACATACTTTTTTTTTTTTCCATGTAGGACATTTGGTTTTTAAAGGATATTAAAGATACAGTACTTCACTTTTTAGTGAAATACAAATAACAGCATTGCTTATATTATTGTTACTGAATTGCTCCACTTATTGCTCCATTATTGGCCAAGTTACAAACTGCGGGATGTCCATGTCCATGTTTCTTGTTTCACTAGTCACTTGTAATAACAAAGGGATCTATAGATAACCCAAAAGTTAGGCCAAGCGTCTGAGAGCACGAATGATGCCACTAAATGATTTTACAGAAAATTGAATACATTTGAGAATACTAAGTCGAAGCATTTTCAAGAGTGCTCTTAGAGTTTTGGTTCGTTCATTCATTCATTTTTATACATGGTTTTGGTCTTTGGAACGTGTGAGGAAACCGAAATAACTGCAGACAATGACAGCGTGCAAGCTCCACACAGGCTGCCCTCGCTTTAACAAATGATCCATGCTTAACTTGCTTCCGGGTGTAAAAGCAGGCCGTACCTTGAACTGCCTAATGTTTCCCTCGGCAACCAGGTGATGTTCATGCTCAGGCGTGATGCAGTATGCTATCCTCTGAAACAGAAATCAGTCCCATTTTCACAGGCAATGAAGTGGGAACCAACCTATGCTTTTTGTTTTCAATTTTTTCACATGGAATAACGCAAGAACATATACCACATATCAAGAACATATAAGAGTGCAAATTGAACGCTGACCTGCTTGAAGGTGCCTGGCAAACTGAGGAACTTGTAGATGGCATAGAGTGGCACAAATATCATTGAAGACATAGCAATGCCCCAGCCCACCCCAACGGCCCAGCTAGGGAAGGTGTAGTCCTCATATTTAAGATCGTTGGCAGTCACAATGCTAGCTATCACAACAACCTGCAAAAAAAGGTACACTGAACGTCATGAGGGTGTCACAAGGCTACAATCCAGACCTGTTTTTGGTTTTGATGAACAAACAATGCCACCACTGTTAAGCAAGCTCAAACAGGATTGATTTGGACGTTCTTGAAAAGACATAAAAGGACATGAAACGTAAGTCCCAGGCTCCTGGCAACTTTGAGTTTATCTTTGTCCAGAAAGAAAGAAAAAGTAATTCAAGAGTACGGCTGAAACAATAACTTCTTCTCCTTGAAGAATTCACAAGTAAGCCATTTGTTATATTTTCGCTTATATAAATATACAGTACTGTGCAAAAGTCTTAGGCCACCTTTAGATTTGTTTTGCTTTATCATAATAAAGTGACCATATATAACACATTTCTGGGGACTGGATCCAAAAATGGGAAATTGGATTCCTCGCTCTACAATACCCTATTCCGATGATCTTCTTTCAAATATTTGTGAGCTTTTGCATACCTTAGGTTTTTTACCCTGTTCCACTTCTGAACAATTGGTTTCTTGGCTGCTACACTTCCGAAAAGATCACCTGATCAGATTTCTATGGACCGTAGAAGGGTCAGTTTGGCATCCTGATACAGCCCCCAGAGCTCCCAGGTACTGCTATTGCTCAAGTTTAAAGAGAAAGTCACACTACATTCTTGCCACTATAATCTATAAAAGCAGTTTTGTAAATGCTACATACACATTTCCTGTGATTTCTGGTTGTATTTGAACAAAGAGGCAGATAAATAATGAGAAATGGTCACTATACCATAGTTTTAGCAATACAATTTCTAATCTAATAGTGGCCTAAGACTTTTGCACAGGACTGTATATATATACTTATCCTCATCTTTTTTTGGACATGGACAACGTATTTAATCATTTGAAGTTTCCAATGTTAATAATAATACATGCACATGCCGATATATACACCGGCTTAGTACGTCATTATTGTTTTGTCTGTTGCTCTTGAAAAGACATGAAAGGACACGAAACATAAGTCCCAGGCTCCAGGCGACTCTGAGTTGGATTAAGCAAGTATGAAGATTAACGAATGAATAAACTTAATATGAAAGCATGTCAGTTACTGCTAAAAGGAAAGACTGAAACTTTCACCTTGGCCCAGGCAGGATAGCATTTTACCTAGAAAGAAAAAGACTGTCCAGATCGACTTAAGTTGATTTTTTTTTTTTCCCCTGCAAAACTGCTCAAACGGTGAGCGTAGCAGGATCGAATCACTACGTCTAATTCGTTAAACTGATGTGGCAGGAATGTTATCATTTCAGCATTGTTTCACGAAAGGTCACTCGGCTCATGGCCAAAAAAAATATTGAGCAAGCACATTGAAAGGAAATATCCCAAAACATCCTCCTCTAGCCAGCGTTAGACATTTACCATTTCACAGCACAATTACTGTGTTGTCGTTTAACGAGTCCAAGTGGATGGTTGCACAATTTTAACCTTAATCCTCATAACTGTATCCTCCAAATGTGCAAACAAAAAGGGTTATACGGGGTAATATTCCAGGCTCCTGAAGTAAACCCTATGGAAGCCTGAAGAGAAGAGCTCACGAGAGCGAACTTGGGACTCTGGACGACCTGGAGAGATTCCGTAACGGGGAATGTCTCCCATTTATTCGATCTCAGCGAGCATTATATGAGAAGTCTCAGTGCTGTTACTATGGCAAAGGGAGGTCGCATAAAGCGCTAACAGAAGTGGTGCCAGTGTATGAAACAAGTACGTTCAGTGCAATAACACGGCGTGACATTTCAAAGCCTTTTTTTTTTACTCATCCTGACCATGGGTGCCAATAGTTCTGAGGCTTTTGAAAGAGCGTCGAGTTTTTCGGGGATTTGAGATGTTGACGTTGTCGTTCCACATGCTGCATGCGATCACTCAAGTTTGTGAAGCCTTTGAACTGATTAGTTATGGTGTTGTGCTTTGGGTCTCGTACTGCTCCATAGCCAACTCTTTGGGTTTTATGCACTACGTGGCTCTGATGTGCACAACTACACGCCCTCTTTCTCACTGAGCTGTTTTGATCTGTGACCGTTTCAGCCCTCATGTGCTCCAGACTTCATGGAACTATCAACCCAACCCATCATCTCTGCTTCAGTTATCTCAGGTCAGGGTCAAGAGCATGTCCCGGATGCCATGCCAATTCATCACAGGGCTTGTTAGGGGTTGCTGCCCATTGTGTGGTGGACTAACAGGTTAGAGTTTGACCAAAGCTTTCCAGCTGACATGTAGTAAGTCATTCTGAATATGCTTTTTTTTTAATTCTTTTCATCTTGTAAATATTATCATTATGCCAAAGGCAATCAAGTCCAATCAATTCCAGTCTTGAAACGGTTACAATGTGTGGATCTTAGCCTATTCTTCCCATGTCATCGCTCACCAAAAGAAAAACAGGACTGACGAATTTCCAGCAGAGCCTCCAGTAGAGTCCTGGCTTGAAGCCCATCATCCGTTCAATGTCCTCACTGAATCTGTCCACCCCTGGGACACACACACATACAAACACACAGACACACAGCCATCTAGGCATTGTTTCCAGCAAGGGGATACATTGATACAGCTCTGCGCTCTCACCTTGACCTGATAAATTATGCAACAGCAGAGGAGGACGAGAGGCATCAAGGCTGGATTCGACTTTCGTTTTTAACCCGTGCAGTCTAAGAAGTATTTAGAATCCCTCAGGAAATGATGTAATACTTTAAATGTCTTTGAATATGAGTGCCACATCCCACAGGACACCTTTCAGAGCTCCCGTCTCAATGGGTAAGCGCCTGGGTGGGTCCGACCGGGAACTACGCAATATAGGGCAGGTGGATTTCATGTGATGTCTGATCGGCGTACAAATGCCACCCATTTTCAAATCTTGACCCAGCGTTTCCATCTGTCATTTCATCTGTGGGGCATGTTTACCCATCATATAACCTTGCTATTAGTCAAAACTGGGGCAGCGGCACCGAGACAGAGGGAGTGACTGATATAATATGCATAATATAATCACATAGCAATAATATAATATACATTCTATATGCGTTCTACTCCTCCTACTCATATTGCTGCATTATCGCCACCGACTGGACTGGATTATGTAAATCTTTGGAAGAGCTCACCATTGAGTGTTTTATTTAGGATGCCCGTGTTCAAAGTCTGACGTTTTCTTCAAATATGGTGGCCAAAAGAAGTTCAGTCAGGTCCTTTCGACGTTGAAATCGTTTGAGTGAACCGTTTTTTGTGCGTCCAAGAACATTTTCCCTGACATACCCGGACTCATGGGCATGGTTTGGAGCGACCAGACTAGTCAAGCAACTATGACTGTGAACTTTTGGGGTCAAACATGCTCAGGCATGGTACAGATCCACTTAGAAATATTTTATGGTCATTAAGGTTTAAAGGTGGCCATACCAGCTTGAAGTGCCTACCGTAGAACCAGGACACTCCGATGGCCTCCACGAGGACCGCAAACAAAATGGACGTCCCGGCAGCGTAGGTGTCCAGCAGGGTGAAGACATAGATCCCTCCCTATAACACGACGGAAAATACAAGCAATGTTAAATGAGTTCTGATACGAAAGCTTGTACTCATAAGGCACTAACTTACACCACAGTGCCAAAAGGATAAACTACGTGGGCATCCTTGATTTTCCAGTGTAGTACCGCTCTAAAATCTACAAAACAGCCAGCAACGGTAGAAGACATTTAGAATCCTGATACTCAAAGAACTGCAGTGCTATCACTAATTGGTTAATGGAAGCGATTTCATACAGTCTTCATCTTTCTAAACCTAGTGGCCATCTAAGTAATCTAAAGGCAACATGTGGTGGTGGTAACTCCATGAGAATGCAATACCCTTTTTTCTCTCACAAAAAGCTAGAAGCATCTACTACTAAATAAAATCGAAGATGCTCTGAAACAAGAAAACCATGAACCTCAGCAGCATGTGAGCCTGAACGACAATTAATCTTTACATCTAATACAGGCTATACAAGTGACTTTCATTATGTCAGGAATGCAGGAACAATTCGATTTTTTTCCGTGACCCTAGGAATGCATCTCAATCCTGTTGTCTTTTAGAGTAACAAAAAACACAGGTCATAAGAATTTGTGTCAGTGTTCTTCAGCATTATGGCTACGATACATCATATGTACGGGGATCGTAAAAATATAAAGTCTTGTAAAGGCATGGCTCATACTTTAGTAATGCACAATAAGGCAACCAGGAAGGTCCCAAAAGCGGTGATGAAGGTGAACAATTTCCTGTTTCTTTTGAGGATCTTGAAGTCGTCCGTGAGGCCGGTGATCACTGCTTCCATGCCGCCCATCTGAACAAAAAAGGAAGGATTAACCTATGTGAATTTGCTTTGAGAACCTTTTCAAGAACCTTTTCCTGAGATTTTACCCGCTGGGTCTTTCTCTACTGCAAGACAACTGAACTGATAACTGAACTACCAACCTGGAGAATCTAGCCACCAGTTGTTTTGTAACTGCAGGCCATGTATGTACAGTTGAAATGAGCAGGATTAAATAAGAGGACTAGGCTGTCTGTTCTGCAAACCCAAGATTTGTTAGTGGTTCTTTGGTCCCAAAGGCGGACTAGATTCTCCCTATCTCACTGTTTTACGACACAATGATAGTCCCAGCGTGTAAAATCTACCCAAATACAGGCGCCATTAACATAACAGGCGCTGAAAGAGCAGTCGTTGTTTTGAGCTACTTACAGAACTGTCAATGCCAAGAGTTAGAAGCATTATGAAGAAGAATATGGCGAAGAAAGTGGACCCGGGGAGAGTGGAGATGGCCTCTGGGTAGATAATGAACACCAGCCCGGCCCCTGAATGTGTAACATTGTCACACAAATACAACAATATCACAAATATTATTTAAAAAAAAAATATATATATACAGTATATTTAATATTATGGTAAATACCACTAATAGTTTCTAACAAACAAAAGAGCCAATTTACTTTTTACCAAAGTATGTATTCTGGTGTACGAACAAACACACCTTCAGTTGCCACTTCCTTAATGCTGACACCATGCTTTTGGGCCATGTAGCCCAGAACTGAGAAGATGGCAAACCCTGAGATAAAACTGGTGACACAGTTTATGGTGCTGGTCAGAATGGCGTCCCTGTGAAAGCACCAACGCAAGGGCATATTAGAATTACGTCCCGTTGATGTCCTTAAGATCTGAATGAAATCTTGTATTATTCATCAAAAACAAAACAGCAATCTTATTAATAAACGCTTCCTGCGCTGAATCTTCCCAAAAAGGCATTTCATAATAACGTGTGTCGAACCTGGCTTCACTGAGACACACGGACGTAACAGTGAGACAAAGCCCCTGTAACAGACGGGCCCAAGGCTCTTTCCATTTGACATTTTCTTTGGACATTAACACAAAGCAGGCATGACAATCGCCCGTGACTATAGCGATGAATTCAATTAAGCAACAGCTCTAAGGAGAAACATGGAGATAGCGCTCGTTTACCTGGGTTAGAATCGATTTAATTTAGGCATGACACTGACAGAGCTGCTCCTCACCACACAGCTCTGCTGATGCCCGGGTGCGATATAGTCAAAGCCGACAGGCTGCATGAAAGTCATGTCTTACCTATAGCAGTTATTGTCAAATTTGTTGTAGCTGGCAAAGGCGATAAGCACGCCGAATCCTGCGCCTAGAGAGTAAAAGATTTGTGTGGCAGCCTCAATCCAGACCTGCAACACACAGAAGATAGTGAACTGCAAAGGGTGGTCAAGCAGAGATAGAGGCTTTAAAAAGGTAAGCCAGCAAAGGGATTCCCTGCTTGCTGCCTAGCTGAGTTTCATACCCAGAGTTCAACCAAAAAAAAGGGCTACCTTATCTTAACCTTAACATACATTTAAGGCATTTAGCAGGCGCTCTTATCCAGAGCGAGACACAATTATTACAGATTTACAATCCAAGCAATTGTGGGTTAAGGGTCTTGCTCAAGGACCCAACTGTGGCACAGGTGG
>JAUZST010014627.1:0-10532 GCA_034779995.1 Parotocinclus haroldoi
TTAATAACATCAAACTTGATTCTTTAGCGTTATAATGTTTAAGGTCACTGACATACTGAGTTCCCTTTTTAAGTTTAGGAAGTTAGGCTACAAAGGGGTTTCCAAAATGTCTTTGGACACTAGTCTGTTTACTTCGAGGCTGAATATATATTTTCAGTTCCTTTCCTTCTGAGGTCTGATGCAAAACTGAAAATAGGACAAAGGGAGTGACGTAAATTGTTTCGCAGGTTGCTGAATCAAGTTAAAAAATTAACAAGGAATGTGTGATGAAACTTCTTAATTGCTACAGTTGGATATGAGTGTCAATCTAACCATATAAGCTAGCTAGAAAGTTTAACATTTAAGTGTTTTGTTGACTGGTTTGCCATAAGTCATTCATAATTCAAGCAACAAACTTAGTTACTGACTTAGTTTTGTAGTTTTGCGTATGCAAATAGATTGGTTTTGCTTAGTAAGGTTTCAGATTTGCAGTTGCCTGTGTCCTATCACTATTGATGCTGTAGATGAAATAGCTGTAATTCCCCTTTTGTGGGACACAAATTACCTTAGTAATGGAACAAAGCTGAGCAGTTTTAAAAGCCTCATTACTTTCACAGTCATTTTAGATTTTAGATGATTTACAAGCATCCAGGAAGCAGGCTTACTTTTGCAGTTAGTTGCAGACTGGTAGTAGTATAGCTGTGATCATAAAATTGAGCGCATGAACAACTGAAGCTGTTATAAATACCGGAAGAGGTAAAAAGGGGTAAGATTTATGTTTTCCTTTGTTTCATACGTTCAAAGAGTAATAGCAATACTAGAGGCCAAACAGAGAGAGTGTGCATGTGTCTGTCGTAGGGTATAGGGAAGTTATAAAGGATATAAAATATTTTTTTACCCTGTGAGAATATGTATATGTTTATACATCTGAAATATTAAAATAACCTAAATATTTTGTTTTGGTTGCTGGTGTTAAGGTTAGAGTAAGGTAGGTATCACAATAATTAACAGCATTAATTAGTAGCATTAACTCCTGTAATATTATGGCAGTATGCCACAATTATAGAAACACAAACGTGTATGTCTGTGTTTTTTGTGTGTTTGTGGGTGTGGGTGTGTAAGGACGGGCAGGCAGTAGTGTGAGGTTTCTCTACATTCCACAGAGCAGATGAATCATGCACATTTCTGAAACAACTCAAGATCACACTGATAACTCAACGACATATTTAAACGGTATTGTAGTATAAATGTTGGCTAAAAAAGAATTGTATTCACTCTGCCATTGTTAAGGGTTGTAGTATGAAGTTATTTAGCCACATGGCGAAGCTAACATTATTCAATTGCGATATCAAACCTGAAAAAAAAACAGGCTTCGTGGCATGCTTAAGAAACCACCCCAATGGTTTGCTGTAACTAAAGCATACTCAGTGATCACTGAAAAAAATCTCTGTTATCCTGGGCAGAGTTGCCAGGTTGACAAGTCTCAAACATACTGTAAGTGTACCCTGGACTGCACATCAGTCGATCGCAGGTGAAGGTAGGTTGGAACAGGGCAATAATGCTTTTCACTAAAAGATTCAGTGGCAATACACAATACTAGAAAGACTGGGGAACAGCTGCCCACTCACAGAACACTCACAACTGTCACTGTCAGTAAAACGCGTAAAGGCACGATAATAAAATAAGACACAGAGAAAAGCATGAAATGTCACAACATGTTTGGCTGCCTCCAGTGAGCACCAGTAATCATGCCACTAGGAAGAAGTCACCATCGTTACAAATACTTCTCCAACTGGTTGACACAAACAATTCCGAAAAAGTTCTGTTTTACTCATTTCTTCTGTTGATGCATTGGTTTGCATCATTCTAATTTAAACAGATTGCATACACGTGTTTTCCTTAGATGTCCTTGTGAATAGAGCTTTATATAATAGTAAAAGAAAAAAAAAACAATATTTCATACAATGTTGCTTACATACAAATCTATTTAAATTTCATCAAGCACATTTGTAAGTTATCTTACAAGGTAATTACTATAGATACCCTGATACCACTTTTCTGATATTGCTTGTTTGCTAATACCAGTATAAATTCAATAATTTGTTTTACTGTTGAGCAAATAATAATTGTACTACTACTACTAACAGTAATAATAATAATAATAATAATAATAATAATAATAATGTGTGGAAGAAACACTGCCTGGCTAAAAAAGGTCACCGCCTTGAGATAAGATCCTCCTTTTGGATAACTACTGTATGGGTGATTATGTTTCAGGTGACAAAAAAGTTATGTAACCTTAACTGATACAGTGAGTAGATTTTCATTTGTTAAACAACCAAGTCCAGATTTACCTGTTCCAGAGTGATGGGCGCATCAGGGTAAGAACTGAAATTTTGTATCCATCATGCCAAATGCCTACCGTACAAGCCTGTGGGGTAATGCTATGATCTGTGGTTGCTGCAGTTGGTCAGGTCTAAGTTCAGCAACGTTATGTTCCCAAAGAATGAGATCACCTGACTACCTGAATATACTGAATAACCAGGTTATTCCATCAATGGTTGTTTTTTCCTTCTCTAGTGGAAAATCTTTGGGATGTGCTGAAGAAGACATTGTGCAGTGGTCCAGGTCTTCCATGACCAATACAAGATATTGGGAAAAATTAATACATAATGTTGTGGCATTGCAGAAGCTTGTGGAAACAATGCCACAGTAAATGCGTGCCGTAATCAAAGTTAAAGATGGCCCAACTAAATATAAGAGTGTGCAACTTTACTTTTGGCCATGCGGTGTATGTAAAAAACGTATAGAATGTACTACACACTCAAGTATTGTCTTAAAAAAAATTTTATATTTTGCTACACTTATAGACTATAGCTACTAGTAATCACCAAACATAAAAAAGACTTGCTTTCTATGTACACAAAACATCTTAGCTGTCTTAGGAATTTTCATTGTCCAGCAAAATCTTTATTACTATACAATCTCTCTTATTACAGCTTGCTCTTCCAGGGGTAAACTGTATAGATGTCATTTAATGACATTGTCCTCCAAAACAACCTAAAGTTGAAATGTTTTACTTGTTTTACAGCATGTGCGATCAGTTGTATGGAACATGACAACGCCAGCTTTGGCTCCCATGATGAGGATGTCCTTACCCAGTATGTCCACTTTTATCACCCCACCCAAACCAAACTTCAGGATAACCGCTGTCCAGGAAGCTTCATCCTCTTCCCTCCATGGCTCCTTTTCCAGTGGGGGGGCATGGAGCCTCCTGAACTCACCTCACCCAACTTCACAACACCCTCCAGTAGCTTCGAATCAACCGGCCGTTCCTGAGAAACGAGCCAGCGTCATCATGAAGACCTCAGACGTGTCCAAATCTGTCAAGAGTTGCTGAGGAAGGCCACATGGTCTTAACCATGCTTACTGAAGGTTGTACTGGATCGTAGAGACCTAAGCAACACTGTGGTATCTCCAGTCGATGATCTCACTGTGTTCTGGCTCAGTGAGTAGTTCGTCTTAGCTGTGGGTGATATAATAATCATGATACAGGGCAATGTGCAAAATTCATTGCAGGTCCAAGCCTTAAATTCAGGGAGCGGTCCAGTTCAGGTAAAGATCTCAGAGCTGCCATTGTTTCTGACTCATATTTGGATTTGTAAATACAGGAGAGTCATGGCTGAGTAAGTGGCATCAATTTTAGCACCTTATTGGAAAAGCACTGAATGAGATGATCTGTGGCCTTTCTTTCTTTATAGCACCACTGCTATCACTTCTTTAAGAAGCTTTTTTGTGTCTCATGCCCAGCCAAGAATGCACTTTTATAGATAGTTATATCTTATCTCAAAATCTGTCATAGATTGATATATTGTGCAGAAAGGGAACTTTCAAAATGTGGCTTCATTTTTGTGAACGATAAAGCACTTATTTTATAGTTGTTGGGTTTTTTTTTGTAAATGCCTGAACCTAAATGTAAAATACAAATTTATCTTTATAGTCCTGTGAAAATGTGCTTGCCTTCTGCCTTTTGATTATTTAAAGATATATGCTAAACTAGAATTTATTATCCAAAAAACAGAGCGTAAAGACCAAAACAAATTTGCATTTTGCATTATACAGGTATGTGCCGTTTAACATTTACATTGCGTTCTGTGTAACAGGACATTGACTAAATTTTACGTTCAATAGTCACAGTCTATTTATGGTACTGTAATGTAAATATAAAGAGCTATATATATAAAATACTAAATGGGTCAGGTATACCACTGAAAAATGACCGGAACACTACCATAAACACAGCATCCTCAATGCCACCACATTTTTAATTAAAGGAAATTCACAATAATTCCATAAAATACAGTAATATTCATATTACATCACTGTATGGAGGAAAGCCATAACACTCAAGATTATAGTATGATGGACCTGATACTTTTTGCATGTGAAGCAATATATAGTTGTTGGTTAGAGAGAATATATAGGCTGCAGAGGGACGAAAAAAAGCAGTGTGATTTAAAATAGGACAGGCAATTACACTTATGAACACAATATATTTATTGGCTGTTGAGCTGACCAGCTGTTTATGTCAGCAAAGTCTGGAGTTACAGACTCAGTGGTATTTCATATGATATTATTTTATTACAAGTGATAAGATCTTGATTGTTAACGTGAACGGGCATAGATTGAACAGAACGTTTACCGGCACATACTTGTACAGTGTGTGATATAGTCATTTCCTCCTTAGTAAAATTAATAAGCAATAATTCCAAACCCAGCTGGTGGAATTTGCAGTGCATCTGATAAACCTTGCTCCATTGAAGCTATGTAATGTTGGTGTACTTGATTTTTTTACTTTCTTGTGGACCATTGATGGATTATTACTTGTTCTTTTGAACACAGAGTTGCTTTAGCTAATTCAGTCCTTGTGTCAAAATTTGTTAACTACAATTTAAGGTTCATATCACTGACACTCCCATCATTGTGATCAAACGTTGACTATTTGCAGCACAGATATTTGGCGTCCTTCTACAATGTCCTTCTACAGGGGTCAAATTTGTGTTTTAGGCAAACTTGACACTTAATATCCAATTAACATCCTTTTACCCTGTCTGTTTGATCTCATTTGAGGGAGATATGCAGATCATTGCACATTGGTCTGTGCTTTTCTGTCATTTTGGGCATGACTTTGGCAAGACAGACACTCCTAATACTATTCATACAACCTTCTCTGACTTTCTTCTGTTAGAAACAAATGACATTGTACATAACTGTTCACTTTCAAGTAACTTTTTTTTTCCAAAGTCTTAAATCATCCGTGTCTTATTTTTGTAATTTGTTTGTAAAAATGTGTAGTAAATCCGAGGTGACAGAAACCTTTCAACTTCTTGCTGTGTGGAAGTGTGTTCACATAATTGAATGTGTGTCTGTACACATTCATGGGCTACTCAATCCTGTGGATCATTGAGTATCTAATTATATGATAATATTATATTATATTATATGAATAAAGGATGTATTGATAATAAATATTTCATGCTGCTTGATTGTGGCTTCTGAACAATATTAACTGAAGATATTTTTATCCGCAGTCAAAAAATAGAAACATTTACTGAAGTATGCTAAGACATTTCCCCAGGCATTACCACATTTTGTGCACCAGCACGAGAGGACTTGAATGTACATTCCACTTTCACCATGGTTACTGACTAAAAGCAGTGCAGTGGAGATGAGATAAGAATTTCTTTACATTTTATGTTAGCACTCAACAATGAGGACAGCCTAACGTTTGCAGCTCATCTAGGGTTGTTCCTGGCCTTGCTCCCAGAGTTGCCGGGTGGGCCGGCTAGCCTGCGACCCTGTGTGGATTAAGATAATGGATGGATGGATGATATTTTCTGATATCGCATGTTTGAAATTTGTTTATTTTACCTTATCACTAGCCATTAAATTCCCCAACATTTTGGAATGTTTGGAAGACCTTTTCCATACCATCTCAGCTTGGGTTGTACTTCTTCTTGATTGTTTGATAATTACGAATCTTGGAAGACGGCATAGGCAGTTGTTGTAATAAAAAATCACAAGTTAACTAATATAGTTCGAAAATGATCATTTTAAAGAACAGAATGTACAAGTTTTTAAAAATGATTTTGCTATGAATTACAAGAGCTGAGTGAATATCATCTGAGGGTGGTGTTTGACAGGGGTTGTACATCCCCCACCAATACTGCTCAATGACAGCAGCTGTGATATGAAAACAAACCATTAGAGCATTATGAATATCCTCTTCGTGGAGTTAGCAAATAGCTTCTGAAATGTGTCTTCTTGCACCAAGAGTTTAAGAGAATGGAAAGAAGTGAATCAGATGGAAAGAACTACAATGGCTTAGTAAACAGATATATCAACTGTCAGTATGAGATTCAGTGTGGTCTATATGAATCTAAAACAATTTAAGTTGAAGTTTCAGTTTTTCTCAGTTAACATCCTCTAGTGCATCTCAGTTATCACATGATGGGCAAGTCTACAGAACTTGTACATCTACATGCATAGTTTAGTTTATAATAGTACTTTATAATAGAAGGCAGTGTAAAACAATGTGATGCATGCAATGCAGTATCATGAAATGTACAACTGGTATTTTATCATCCTAAAGTGCAGTTCTCAGGTGGTTCAAGTGGCTCAGCACAGTGGTTCGCTACCCTATCAGCATGGAGGCTTGTGTTTGAAATACGTTCCAGCTCCCCCTGGATTCTTTCTCCCATGACAACACACTAATGACAGGACAAAAACAACGAAGGTAGTATTTTATTAAATTTTATTTAAATAAAATAGGAGAAAATGTATGTACAATTCTGATTTGGTGTCTATACATAATGTCTTTATATGTCAGGATGAGGTATGTTGGAGAGCTGCATCATCTTGACATGGCTTCCATCTGCCCTCTTTTTTCTTAGACAGCTGTTCAATTAACACCTTGGTTTAAGTTTTTTCCTCCTGCTCCATGACTGATTGGTGTATCGTGTTCCTGTTTCTTGTTCTTTCCATGCCATGTATTTTTCTGTGTCTTCTTAGCTTCCCTGTTAGTGTCCCTGTTGGAATCTTGTTCTCTGGGGTGTGTCTAACATCGTCCACTTGTTTGCTCATTGACTGATCACTATATAAAGTGTTCCGTGTAGAACACTATATAGGGTTACAGTGAGCAACACTAATGAGAGAATTTGGATAACAATGTTTACACTGGAAACAAATCATCTTAACCTTTTAATGCATAAACCAGCCGGAACATAAGAAAGCCTTCCGATAATGTCACAAGACTGCAGTTTAGCAATGGTTTAATTTTTCTGTCAATGCTACTTATGTGTAAAACTAATTTGTCTGACAAATGAAAACCATTAAGAATAAATGAATAATAAATGCATTATTTTCACCAATGATTATTATTATTATTAACTGCTAACATACTATGATTATACTATTAGACTAATTAAACTAATATTACTACTGTATTATTATAATAGTCAATATTTTGTACTTATATTTGTACACATAATTCATCAGCCCCGCGCTTTCAGATTCATCTGTCATCTTTGGCGAGTATAGCTTTGTGGTACATTAGTCCACAAGTAGTGTACACTGTTTCTCAATTCAATTCAATTCAAAATGTATTTATATAACACTTTTTACAATGGTGCATTGTCTCAAAGCAGCTTTACAGAATTATATTATCTTAAAAGGCCAATACCAAATTGAGCAAGCCTAGGGTGACAGTGGAAAGGAAAAACTCCCTGAATGAAGAAAGAAGAAACCTTGGGAGGAACAAGGCTCAAAAAGGGTGGCCTAGATGTTAGTTGAATATTTATGTTGTGGTAATAGTAAACTTAAGAAAATGATTTAATTTAAATCAAGAATACAATTTTAATTAGTAATAAAAGTCAAAATAAATAACAAAATAGATTTATTTTAATGAGTCCTCGGCGGTAAGTGTTTGAAGGCACATCATCTCCTAATAACTAAATGATGGAGGGAGTTATTGCACTCTGGTGGGACCCGGGAATGGTGGGTCCCCCTCCACTATTTTTATGGTGCATTATGGGTAACAATGTAGTTTACTAAATAGGACATAGAATTGTCCACTGAGAATCTGGATACTTTCCAACCTTACATAATGGCGACACCCTAAACAGAACACTAAATAGTAAATAGGGTGTGATTGGTTAGTATCTTCCCTGTCTATATGTATTGTTCCTGTGCCTATATGTATTATTGTTTTGTATTGTATTGTCCTTATTGTTGTTGTAGTGTTTGTATTAGATTAAGTGTTGTGTAGTGTGCATTAGCATTGTTAAGTTGTCATATCGCTATATGTAGTCTTGTTATCGATGTCGTGTGTATTTGTAATGTTTGGTCTTGATATCATTGGCTATGAGTATTAGCTTTGCCATTTGTTTTAACTTCAGCCCATTGCCTGTGTCAGTTAGCAGTGTATGTCAGTATTTGTAGGCCTTGTGGTACTATTGTTTGTTAGCTTCTGTGTTACTATTCAATTAGCTTTGTCCATTAGAATCTGTGTTCAGTGGTCATTGGCATTGTTTGGACTCTGTCTGTTATCCTGTCCCAGTGACAGTAATACAGTGTATGACATATTTTGTAGTATGATGTTGTATGAATACACCACCTGACATCTTATCGTGGAATAGTTTGATTTGCAATTCAGAATTTCACATTTACAACCTCATGGAAATGCTCCTATGCAGAGAAACTTACAACTGATACAGTCAACCAGGTAAAATGCAAGCAATTCATTGAATGAATGGTCTTGCCCACTGGTCCAAAAGTGCCAGCTTGGCATTACTGTAAAATGAACCCTCTAACTTCTGGTTATTGTTATTAACTAAAACATTATTAGTTAAAAGAGTAATTAAAATCTATATTTGGAATGTATGCAATATTTATCGCCTAACTAAAAAGGATTGCTGTGTTTTAGATTCTTTACTCCTACATATTTGTGTTTGATTTAAGTATACTGTCGATTAGTGGAAAAGCTGAATTGATTCCATAATGGATCCAATTTTTAAACCTTTCCTTGAAGTTCTTTGTCTGGGTTGTCTGTCAGATGGAGTGGCAGTTGTGTAATATGATCTGACCTTGTGGGTGTGTATGTTTGCGTATGTATGCACCTATGCACGTGAGTGTCAGTCAAGTTCATATATCATTAGAAGGACCAACTCTCCCAACAATAGAAAGCTAGAAAGATATGACATTATTTACTAATATTTGATCATTATTGAAATTAAATTGTAATAAGCCAAAATATTCGTTTTTATGTTGTTGAGTTTATAAAGATAGAGGTAGGTGTGGGTGTGACATTAATTAACTACAGCTGTGTGTGAAAATGAAATGTCCTAACTGTGATACAAAGACAAGCTTGTGCTGCTGGGGGTGTGTTTTTATCACTTTATCTGCATCAAATGTCTACATGATGATAGTTTGTGTCCAAAGTTTTTTTTTTTTATTATGGTGGGATTTGCTGGTCACCATGAGGTAAAGTGTTTTAGAAATGCGGCTTTCATTTGCAAACCAAAAGAGCCAGAGCATTTGCTTTTGGAGAGTGAGGATGATGTTGGAGTTAGGATTACCCAAGGTTTGTTATTGTTTGTTAGCTTCTGTGTTACTATTCAATTAGCTTTGTTCAATCGATTCCATGTTCACTTTTTGTTGCCATTGTTTGTTTCTGGGTTTGTTTGCTTGTTTTTTTGGGTTAGTTCACCTATGTCTGTTTAACTGCCCCGTGTATCTACGATGTGACAATGATTACAGTATATAATACATATTTGGAACATGATTAGTGTGGATGCATCACCTGTCATTTTCTGGGTCATAAAATAGACCCAGCAATTTAAGATTGTACACGCAGGCATGTATGTGTGTTTTCTTGCCCTCACTAATTTGACTGTTTTTAAAGAAGAAAAATTGTACCTTTTGCATGAAAAAACAAGCCCTTTTGGGGCCTTTCTGGTTCCCTTTTGGTTTCGGTTGCTGTTCTCAGGTTGTAAATGTGGCCGCCTTAAGACACCTGAGTCACCATGGTAACCACACGACGGTTGATTACTCAACTCGTAAGTACATAAAGGTCACTGTGAATGTACTTCCTTCTTCTATCTATCTTTCTCAAACAAACAAA
Organism: Parotocinclus haroldoi; assembly: GCA_034779995.1. Taxonomy (NCBI): domain Eukaryota; kingdom Metazoa; phylum Chordata; class Actinopteri; order Siluriformes; family Loricariidae; genus Parotocinclus; species Parotocinclus haroldoi. The sequence goes on from JAUZST010014627.1 coordinate 10,160, forward strand.
CAAACACACACACACACACACAATTTTTGAGTCTGATTTTTCACTTTATTGGTTTCGCTAAATCAGTTTTCCATTAGAAAATCGCGCTACTAGTAGTACATGAATAACTTGGATAAATAACCTCTTGTCAGTACTATCTTATCTTATTCACGTTATTACATACCTAACATGAGTAAATAGCACAACCTAATGGTTGAACAATGTTCATACACCAAATAATTAGTAAATTACAACCACAATTTCATTGAAGTTAGGACATTGTGTAAAACAGATTACGAGGATTTGCAAATGCTTTTTAACCCATATTCAATTGAATACACTACAAAGACAAGATAATATTTAATGTTCAAACTGATAAACTTATAAACTATAT